>CM060900.1:320741131-320968631 GCA_030762935.1 Hymenopus coronatus | reverse complement strand
GGCGGGTTTTCTCCGGCTTCTCCGGTTTCTCCAGCCATTGTTTTCCACCGGTGCTCGATCTTCATTCCATGTGTCATCGGTTTCATGGCCTGCGGAGCCATATGTAGTAAACACGGGCGTTAAACACTATAAACTATAAAAGACTGGGTGCACAGAAAAAGACAGGTATACAAATATACACAGAAATTGCCCATGCTTGAAGCCGAGTGGTAACTCTGAAAATTCGGGCAACAAAAATAAAAGACCCATACTTGGTGATTTAGAAAGGCAATCCCACGGCAATCTGGGTGTATCCGACCATCAGCGGATCATTGCTTCCGACAGAAGAAGAGGGCTGGCTGCTAGGGCTAACCATATTTCCCACACTGGCAGGTACCAGTCCTTCACAACCATCAACCGAACATTAAAACTAAGTCTGCTACACTTTCCTTTGTGCCTAGGGCTCACTATGAGTCAATCAGCATCAACCACCAAACTACTTGAAAGAAACGCTCACACTTTTTAAATGCGGGGAGTTATACTCGTTGCATCCTGCAGGACAAACTTAAAAACAGGGGCGGTTCGCTATTACGTGCTAAAGTGCCTCAGCACGTTAATTTTTTATAAATCGCGTGATAGACACGCTGAAAGACCATGTAACAAGCACAGTGCATTATGGTAGTAATTAGAAAGGGAGCAGGCCTAATAATGAATGCTAGAGGAACCGTAAACATTTAAGCGTTACAATTTTTAATGGAATATATTGGCGGATCACTCGTACTGGAAGCTTGCAAGCTCGCCAGATCGGTAATGCGCTTGCGTAGAACCTTGACGGTCACGGATCACAAGGTTTCCGAATGCTCCATGCTGCGTTTCAGTATCGCACGAGACTCAAAGTACTCATTTCAATTGTTAGTTCTTTTCCTTATAAACGCTCTGGCCGCAGACGAAACAACGCCAGCACTCAGCTCCAGCTCGTGGAAATTAAACATACTTCAGCGTTACATTTTAGTGTTATAAAATGATGCATACAACGGAGTGCTATTCCCATACCTCAGTTCCTTTAAAAAAAAAGATAATTGATTGCGAATTATTAGTTTATCTCGTATTAGTGCGATTTTCCACTTCCGCGAATGTAAAGTAAGCCACACTTATAACAGGTGCACGTGGTTCACATTATGACAAAGTACTCTGTTTCTGTAGAAGCTATTCAATATTTTCAGTTTATTTTCAAGTATGCAACGTAATTGATTACTGTTCACTTTCATACATTGTATGTATATGTTAATTTCATTGGTAAGAAAGCTTTAGCCAACACATAATGAATGTAGTTGATGAGCTGTCGTAAACTCCATTTTCAGGACGAAATTTAAATGAAAAGATAGCACAAAAACTGTGACCTACACCTGATCTAAAAACTGAGCAGAAAGTGAAAGGAAGTGAAAATGACTGGATCTGTGGGTGTGAAATCGGAAACGCGCTCCCTTGCTTTCCTTGCGTCTTCTTGGGAAGTCCTGATTCATGGTTTTTGGGGCGGGTGTTATAGATCTAGAACATATTAATGAGTATATAAGAAACATTCAATTAGCAAGAAGTGTATGAAGAACTCGTTTGACCTCTCAATGCTTGGAGGTGTAAATATTGCAACGAAGCTAAGCAGAGCATATCAAAAAGCAACACAAAAACATAATGAATAAGTTGAAAAAATAGATACATATTAACCAGTATAGTAGATTGCATCAAATTTTACGGGGCGTTTGAGCTTGTTTTGCGTGGACACGATAAGACCGAAACGTCAGATAACCCCGGCATGTTTTTAGGTCTTATAAATTGTATAGGCAGTGTGGTCCGCGCGGTGAATGAACATACTGAAAGCAGTGAAGTGTTCAAAGAGTAAACTAAGACCGTCCAGAATGAACTACTCGACTGCATGTTGGAAGCGTACCACGAAAAAGTTAAAAAAGAAGTAAAGGAGGTTGCTTATATTGCCATTGTGTGAGATGAAACTACTGATATAACCGTACAAATTCAGTCGGCTTTAGCTTTTTTAAACTGCTTTATTCATGAACGATTTTTGAGATTTTTAATCCTTCAGATCAGACTTCCAATTGTATTGTACGTTGTATTCTAAAAGAAGTGGACACTATTTTTAAGTAGGATTATCATAAAATAATAGATAGTGCATCTATAATGAGCGGCAAAACATGAGGCGTGCTGATCAAGGTGAGAGAGCACTATGCTCTCGCACAGTATGTGCATTGTTACGCATATCAGTTAAATCAGATTATGGAGAAAGCAGCTTCTCAAAATCAGTTCACTAGAATATTCTTCTGCAATCTTTTAGTTTTTCAGAATTTCTGTAAGATTTCTCCAGCCTTTAGCAGCGCTAAAAGCAACTGTTGCTCAGGAGGTCCTCGAGGATCTGCAGCAAGATGGAATTTTAAATCTAGGACTGTAAACACGTATATGAGCACAGAGAATCTCTGATTTATTGTTTTGAAGTTGTAGATACAACTTTATCAGACAAGACAGTGCAAGAAGTTTGTGGTCTACGCCTCAATTTGGAGGATGTAGAATTTAAATTCTAGCTTACATCTTTTTTCTTGTTTTAAGAAAATAATGCCACATGTTGAAATGTTATACAACCAGTTACAAAACAGATGAATGTAGTGAAGGACAAAAATGTGGTCCAATCTTTCATCAAAGCAACTGATGCCGTACGAACTAGAGCGGATGATGTAGCACACCAGATGCAGACATCAAACATTCAACCTGCAAAACGACGCCGTAAGGATACTAATCTGGCAATAGATGCTAAGGAATATATGACCGAATAATATAAAACCGCTTCAATTCTACAGAACATTTTTATGCTGCAAAACTATTAGTTGCAAACAACTTTGAATTATTTTCTTAAGTTTTTCCTGAAACAGAATGGGATTGTCAGCGTTCGATATAAAAAATTGACAAAAATAAGGTCTGAACCGAAGTCGCCACTTTATATGAGCATCTGGTACTCAGAAAAAATAGAAGGTGCACTTGCACTCTTGCAGTTATTACTAAAAAATGATCTGAAAAGTAGTTTAAGTGAAGTGACAAAAGTTTTAAGAACTGTTGTGACAGTTCCCATGTCAACTGCAGAACCAGAATGCTGTTTCTCCTCTTAAAAGAGAATAAAACGTTTCTGAGGAACACAATGTGTCAGGATCGACTCACCATTCTAGCCATGTTTTCTATTGAGAAGAAATTTGTCACAGGTATGAATGAGTCAACGTCAGAGTGTTCGATATATACTGCATGCAGAAACATCGGCGTGTGGGTCATTTTTAGAGATTAGGCGAGTTGCATGCACTTTTTTTTTACATTAACACGCTATGTTTTTAGGCACGAGACGCCACTACTTATAAAGTTCATTTACATCCTTATTTTGTAAAACTGCCTTTAACTATTACGTTTATATTTGAGCGTTACATATTTTATTCCTAATTATATAGAGTTTCTTATACATGACAGGAGTAAACTGGAGATTACTATTTTAGAAGAGGTGGTGAAACTTTGATGCCCATCTAACTATACCCCGTTAATTGTGTTTAGTGTTTAATTCTCGGGACACATTATGTTGTATGCAACTACTATAAGGAATTTAAGGGCATCCAAGTGCACTAATGAATAATGCTAAACAATATTTTGCGTTTACTTATCGGCAGCAACAGAGACAAGATTTACCTATATTACTGAAATGCTTGGGATGCCTGCGGTATGGTTAAAGCTTCGCAGTATTTGACATTAGTTTAAGATACACAGAATATCCTTAAACATATTAGATACACACTGACAAATAAACAAATCATATTACACGCTAATACCTTTATGTCTATGAATTCTAACTTGTATGACATCATAGGCATTTGTTTGTGATCCTACGAGGTGCAACAGTAATCAACAGTTTGGAGGTTTAGTCCCAACATGGCAGCTAATGTGCAAGTATGTAAATCCTCATGACATATACCTCGAAGAAAATAAAATTTAATCATGTTGTTTCTATAGAGAATAATAATGTAGCGTCCTTCAGAGCATTTTTCGGGTAAACAGAACTGCTCTATTTCATAAATTAATGTAATTTATTCTGCGTTTACTTTCCATTTATCATATAAGAATAATGCCGATGCTTTAAAATGAGTTAATCACGTGGGGCTTTCTAATTGTTGGACTTCACATATATCGTTTTGTCAGAGTGTTTTGAGACCCTGGAAGGAGGAGAGATGAGGTCACATAGCTGCACGATAGCTGTATGAAGTCCCGACAAACAACCGACCTGAACACAGGCAGTCGGTTTCCTGCATTTGACCTTTGCTTTCTCAAAAGATTCTGACCGCAGAATAACCTTTATGTAATATACAATTTAAATAAAAGTGAACGTTTCATCCACGATACGTTATAGGTACAAATGACTTTGAACTAAAAAAATATAATCTGAGTTATAATAATCTTCAATATGCTCAGAAAATTCAGGGCTAAGGAATAGAAAAGAAACAAAAAATAAGAAGACAAATATTGAAAATGTTTCACCGGATGACGTGCCTCCACTTGAGAAAAAGCAAGAATATAAGACGAAGTAGCTCCAAAACTGCTAATTCTAGAAAATGTATTTTATGATAAAATTCTATATTTTGAGTTCTAAATTTCTTCTGCACTAACTTCTAGCCTGGCTGATGATTTTCCAAAAAAAAAAAAAAATCATTTTGCATGAAAGAGATTTAGCACGTCATTCATAGAAAATTCACCTCAATACACTTTATTCTTTGCTTTAAACACATTACAGTCAAAATCGTGAGAGAAATTTTATAAAATAAAAATAAGGACACATTTTCCATAGAAAAAGTAGTTTTGAGTGGGAAGAGCAATTTGCTTAGATAAGTTCACCAAACATCCTTAAAGGATATTTGACACAAATATGAAATTAGGTGTTTATCCAACTTCCATTTTTGAGCTATTTTATTCAAAGACAACATACATATGTCCCTATTTCTGAAAAATACTTTTTTTTTGGAGTCCAAGGGTATCAAAATGTGTATTTTGATGAAGTCCCGATATTGAATTTTAACGGGAATACATTACTTCCTCTACTTTATACAGACAAGGGGTAGAGAAAGTAAAAAGGGTTTATGTAAGAAGTATGCGCGCTACCCTGTGTAGTTCTGCAATAAAGCTATATAAAATACTGATGTATACACATTTAAGCCTGTAAACATGGTGAATACACTCATAGTATCCGGTTACCAAACCTCTTACTATCAGCTAAATTATATAGTGCGGTTAAGGGGCATTTTGATTTCACACGTTGGTGTTTTAAAGGAAGGGTTCTTTCTTTCTTTCCTTTTATTTTACCTTCTCATAGTGTATAGAGAAGGTATTGCATTCCACGCAACGGTGCGATACCGAGATTTCACCGGAAATATATGTTTTGGGTCCCCCTGAATAAAAAAAATTAGAAAAAGGTCCGTATGTGCGTGTGTGTGTCTGTGTGCCTGTGGACAGCATAGCTCAAAAACAAAAAGACTGTTGAATACCAAACTTGATATTTAAGTTTGGTATCTTCCAAGGATGCGACACGAAGATTTTCAAAAATGTTGATTTTCTCAAAAATGGCTCTAACGATTTTGATTTTTACCTGACAAATAAAATGTATATCTTGAATTTTCTGGGAGTAGCCACTGAAGACTACTTTTTTCTGGATGAATTTTACGGAATTTTGCATAACTGGCAAACCGTAAGAGATAGAGAAAAACTTACATAACAGAAAATGTAGAGCTCTTTAAAGTACAATTTATGTCATATGCATTTTTTTCGTGGAGTGGATCGTTTTTTCAGATATTCCTTGATAGTGGTTTCAGCTTTAAAAAAAGCTTATACTTTTCTCGTACGGGAATTTGTCAACTCCTGTCCATAGAAACAAAGGAACTTCAGTCACATAGCAACCAGTTTTTGACTAATACTTTAGCCTATGTTATTTCCTTATTTCCCTTCTACTTGCATGGAAGCAAGTAATAAGACTATTTTTGCTAATTTTTTCTTGATTAGCATGAAGTAAAAAGAACATAGGCTTTTTAACAATAATTTGTTGCAGAAATGTAGAGAAATTCATGTGAATGGAACGCATCAGATTATTCTTTAATGGACCGGATCTTCATACTTCATTTAGCTTTAAGTGAAGCAGTTGTTCTGACACAAAGCTTTGCCAGTTAATGGGAATCTTTGTGTTCGTCTAAGCTTTTTATTGGGTTGTGTGGTTAAATGTATTAGAAGTACATTGTAGGTCTGGCTGAATCAGTTAGTTAAGCGCTGGCCATCTGCTCCCAAGGTTCTAGATTCAAACCTGGCCCTGACCGATGGTTTTTAAGTGTGCTTAAAAGCGACAGCCTCATGTAAGGAGATTTGCTGACGTGTAACAAACTCCTTCGGGACAGAATTTCGGCTTACCGGCGGCACTGATATGAACCTGACTTTTGACTGTGTTGTTAACAAACAAATACAATGGAGGTGCGTTAATGACATGCAAATATTTTAATGTGATTGCTAGTAAAATAACTCAGCCGGTATTATTTGTAAAGATTTGCGGTTCTTCCCACTGAAAGAGAAAGTTAGATGACTGATGAAAAATCGGCGTTATCTGGTACAGTTTATATCTAAAATAGAATCCGCGAAGAAAATTCATATTTCGTTGTTTACAGAAGCAGTATCTCTTAATCGGTGAAGGCTTTATCGTCGGATCTCGTACCTAAAATTGAAACGTGTTCATCAGCGTGCTCATCCTGCTGATAATAGGTATGGATTCAGCAGCGTTAATATGATGTAACATGTAAATCTCAATTTAGAGGATGAATGGAGACTTAGAAGGCATCTTATTTACCGTAGGAGATTTCTTTTAAAACCACTACATTTCACTGCTAACGATGTATATGCACTTAGTGCAGATTTTCCGTGTAGATCCTCCATAAGAGTATTTGAACAGAGTGAAACTCGGATCCGCAATGCATTATTGTGAGTGTACGCAGAATATTATATAGTATGAGCACTTGAGTGTGCAGTAGGTATGCTTGATTGCAAGATAAGCTGTCCTGCTTTGGTTATTTGTTTCGAATCTGACATACCTCTCAATCACCGAGCGAGGCGTCGTTCTGGTTAAGTGTGCGTCTCGCATGCTGACCGGTCTTCTTGATTCATGTCTTTTAAGGGGTTTGCTCGTGTCACCGGGCGAATGCTGGGAATGTTCATTATATATCTAATTTTTTTCTATCATTTCCTGCTCCAATCACTTCCTTGTCATGTTTCAGGATTGAAGGACTAGGCGATGGTGTTTCAGCGAACTGCGACTTGCACAGTGTAAAGGTTTATTCCTGGCGTCGTCACGGTACAGCCCGATCGAACTCATTTTCGGACTATTTCGGGCCAGGGTCTCTTCTGGGAAATCCCGGAGTCTCGGAGCTCATGAGTTGGGCCCGGGAGGCGTCGGAGGCGTTTAATCTGGAACTGTTAGGGACCCACCATGATTGCGCCTGTCGTCATCCGGACCTGGTCGTCCCTCGGGTCTCTCCCCTCACCCCTCTTTTCCTGGAATCACGAAAGTCGCAAAGGGTCTCAAGGACCTGCCTCAGTGACTAGAGACCCCGTCCGTCAATAACCCTAATCCTATCCTTCATTCCCTTTCTGTTATCATGGTTTTAATAAACACCTGAAAGGGACGGAGGACCTTTCCTATATGATCTCTTCACAGCCTCTTCATTTAGTTTATTCTCAACCGATTTGCGGGCTATAATTAGACATCTATTGTAATTTTTAAAACATAACTTCTTTAAGGCAAGAGCTCACTGACTGGCTTGTTGCGTATGTTGTTGCTGGCTGAATGACCGAAGCTAAAAAAATTTTTAAGACGCGCGGACCTGTGCAACCAGATCAATTTCAGACATTTCCAAAATTTGCTATAGTACATGTAATAGCTTTGAATTTCCTTTGCTATTAACGTAATACACAACAAATTATGTTTCACAATTTTCGATGTACCTTACGGGAGCACACTACTTTTACTTCCTCCAAAACGATCTCCCTCCATTACTGGAGCATGTGCCATTAAATGAAACATTATGAAAGTGGTTTCAGTATGATGGGGCTCCACCGAACCAATCCAGGATCGGCGTAAATTATATTCACGGCACACATCCTCAAATATGTTTGGAGCGCCAAAGGCTTACTACGCAGAAGATGGGTCTCGGGAACGATGTTTTCAGGTTAGACTGTAATCTGCGGGTTGCATAAAACCAGAGAATGAGGAACAAGTGAACCACCTTGTATATAGTATATAGTGAAGAATATAGGTACAAGGTGGTTCACCTGTCCCTTATTCTCTGATCTAATGTAATCCGCAGATTACAGTCTAACCTGAAAACATCGTTCCCGAGACCCACCTTCTGCACACTAACATTACAGACTTTGGCATTACAAGTTATATCTAAACAGTAGCGTATTTGGTTAACGCGCGGTGTTATTATGAGTTCCAAGATTCTCGATTCAGGTTCGAATCTTGCCAAAACGTTGACAATTCCCTTCCCCCGCTATCTTTCTTCCTGATTTGACACAAATCTAGATGGGATATCGGAACATTTTTTAATTGCTTGTTTGTTTCTTTTATTGTTGTTCTCTTTATTTATGTTTATTCGAAATTAATCAGTCTAGTTACAGGAAATGCAAATGAAAATGAACATTCTGAGGCATATTCATTCAGCTTCTTCTAAGTATGCAGGTGTTATTTAAGTGTTTTAAAACTAGCATAGGAGTTAAGATAATACTGCGTAACCAGAACCATAAGAAAATACACAAAATGTGTAAAATACACAAAATGCCTAGGCTAACAATCACAAACTGTGACAAATACTATCAGTTGAAAAGAAAATTAGGTTTAATTCCCATAACTTAACAAATTTCTCCATATCCACTACATAAAGTGTTTCCGACATGAAACTTAGTGATGAAACTTTTTCATTTAGCGCAGCAGCTGTTCGAAATGACAATCTTCTTCGTTGATTCAGAGTTATGCGCGATGTTGCAATGACAACCTGGCAAGTTCACATCTGGGATGAGAAGGACCTGCAACCTGATTGGTTTCTAAAGATGATTAAGCTTATGCGGCCGTTGGCTGTACACTGTTTTAAATGACTCCATAGGAAGTAATCAAGTGGCGTAAGATCAGAAGATCTGGCAGGCCACGAGACAGATCCTGGCCTACCTATCCATCTTTGAGGATGTGTGCCGTGAAGAAAATTTACGACGATCTTGGACTGGTGCGGTGGAGCAACATCATGCTGAAACCAAATTCATAATGTTTCATTTAATGGTACATGCTCCAGCCATGTAGAGAGATTGTTTTGGAGGAAGTGAAGGTGGCCCGATTAGATTATCACCCAAAATGCCACACCATATATTAATTCTCCAGTTTTGAAAATCTACCTGTCTTACCAAATGAAGGTTATCGACATGTTGTGGCGATTCACAGTGCCATTGTTGTGAAACCACGATTCATCTGAAAACAGAACTTTGGATAAAAAGACTGCATCACGGTTCAAACTGCATGATACCCACTGGCAGAAATTTACTCGAGCGTCAAAGTCACAACCATGGAGTTCGTGGTGTAGCTGCAACTGGTAAGGATGAAATGTATTGTTATGCAGTATTCACATAACTGATTACCTACTGATGATTGTGTCTTGTGCCAGTGCCCGCGTGCTAATGTGGGGATTGTTTAAGACAGCGTCTAAAATTATATCTTCATTGCGCCCAGAGATAACTGGTGACTCTCTAATAGGACCTGTTCTTTAAAATGCTCCTGTTGTACGTAAACGTCGTTCAGCATTCCGAAAAGTGTTGTGTGTAGGTTTTCGTCTTTATGGAAATCGATTTCCATACAGGCGTTTAGCCTGGAATACATGGCAAGTTCACGACCGACTGCCTATCTAATGGGCTATGAGGTTCATAGGAGATAACCTTAGCTGTAGGTATAGCACTATAGCACATACCTATATATATATATATATATATATATATATATATATACTTCGTGCATTTGTATCTAAAGGGGCATATCTAGACCTAAAGTGAGTTCCGGTAGTATTCGCTAAATCACCGAGGGTTCCAGCTGTCAACATTTTATAGAGAACATTCTCTAATTAGGAATAATAATCGAGAACAAGTTAGGTGCTCTAGTATTTTGAAATTGCTTTTATTAACTTCATACGTTTTGAAAAATTCCTTTATCATTTAAAGTCTTAGTGAAGTTTCCTTTTTACAAATAAATAGAAAGAAAATTAAGGATCGTAGACTGAAGAACACGTGAAATGAACTGGCGTTTGTCCTTCATTAGCATACTTTTTTATTTACAATTAAAATTACTAGAGTGACAAACACTGAACTAACTTTGCACCTCGATGGATAATACATAAAGAAGGAAAAAAAAGTGCACGTAGACTGGGGGATTCGAACCACTCGCAGGCCGGAGTTAATGAGAGAACATGAAATCTACCGGATGAGCTACAATCATTGAGCCCGTTTGTTGCTTTAAAACTTTTAGGTATGGTATCACACATGTCTCTTTCTCCGCTTCTGATCTCTTTATAACTGTTGTGAACCCCTTTTTGTAGCGTAAGTCGTTCATTTAGCCTTCATTTACTATAGTTTACGTTGCGAAACAGATGACAGCGATTCTATTGATAAGATGTACTGTAACAGGAGCTATTAAGCGCATGTTTTCGGAATGGACATAACTATTGCTGCTAAGGTCTATTTTCCGATGAAGAGCAGGCTAGATTTGCGTGGTTACCAAATGGTCGACGAGCACGGTAATTTCGATCTTATCACTTTCATTAAACACACACACACACACACTTAAGGGTTCATTCGACGCACGCTCCTCGTAAAAAGTGTGGCGTGTTCCATTCACAGTACTTTCTCTGCCGATTTTCCACACAAACTATTATTAAAAAAGATTGCTCTATCTACATCATGCTAATTGAGATAAGCATTAGCTCAAAATTTATTTTTATTTGCTTCCTTGTAAGCAGAAGGGGAATAGGGAATACCCTCGGCTAACGCGACAGTCAATTTTTTTTTAAAAAACTATCGCTATGTGAAGCAATTAAAATTCGGTCCTCTTTGCGTGGCTAGGAGCAAAGTAGAAGAGGTATGAAATGAAAGATGACTTCCCGTTTGAGAAAAGTTTAAGCAGCTTAAAATTTAAACTATTAACAAGGACTGTTTTAGAATCGTTTAACTGTACAGACAATTTACATGACATAGGTTGTGTGTTTTAAGGAGCTCTATATTTTGTATGTAGTAGTCTTTTATAATTTATCAGTTATACAAAAGGCATCCATGATGAACAGCTCTTGAGAAGATATTCCTAGAAAGTTCAAGATATACATCTCGTTCGTCATGAAAATATCTTAAACACATGGTATTTTAATCAAAATCGTTAGAGAGATTTTTAAGAAAATCAACATTTTCGAAACATGTTCCATGCAGAAGGTATTTATTTGGAGGTGGAGGGATCTTCTTGAAAATATTCATGGAGATTCTTGGAGGATATTGAACTTAAATACGAAGTTTGGTATTTAACCGTATTTTAGTTTTAGCTATGCTGCCCATATATACACACAGACGCGCGCGCGGGCATTTTTTTTAAAATGCTTTTTTTGGAAGGGGGATTCAGAGAGTCTCAAAGCATGTATTCCCCGTACAATCTCGGTATCGAACTTTTTGGATGGAAGACAATACCTTCTATACGTACTATGTATATTGTATATACGTGCTAGAGAAAGTAATGCATACATGAGAGTTTCACTTCCAAAGTTCTGGTAATGTAAGAATACACGTATGTGTCAAAGTATCCCATATTTAGTCAGTGTTAAATTCATTGCTGTACAGTATGCCCATCCTGTGGTGAAACCTACTGTATTTAAGCCTGTACAATCTCCGACCCCATAAATTTCTCTGTAAAATAAAGCGTTAACAGCAGGCTCCTGATGACAAAACAGCTATTTTATGCTGCAGTAAACTGTAAGTTCAAGATCCCCCTCAGCACACAATGCTGTATTCATATGCATCTAGTTTTCCTTCTCAATGACGTTAATTATTATAATAAATATAATATTTCGAAAGCTATACCTACATCTTTATGTAAGGGGCTTTGCCTTTGTGCTTGTATAGGCTATAATATTATGTGTTATGATGTATTATGACTCAACTTTCCCTTGGCTTAGTGCAGGATGAGAATGTTTTCTTGCAGCCATAATTCTCAAGATAGCCGGTCCCAATGACCACGCTCGCTAAGGCGTCTCACTTTGGTGCTTCGTGGGCAGGGGATTGTGGGTTCGAGTCCTGCCTTGGGCATGGGTGTTAAATGTTTGTGCAATGTGTATATGTTTGTGTAAAGCAACAGTAAAACCAGTTATCATGCAGTAAATTTAGGGGGGGAATGTAAACGGGCATACAGCGCCGGAGTCCTGACCAGACTCCGGTACTGTTTAAGAAAAAGGAAAAGAGTTATGGTAATTTCAACTGCAAATCTGAACGCTAATCTAATATCTTACAGTATATACTTAGACAATCTTCTCTTAGTTTTAGTGATGAGTAGAGGTTGGAAGTTGATGAAATATCATCTTTTTCCTGAGGTATCACCGAAAAGTCAGATGTTATACAAATTCCTTTCGCCTTAAGATGAAGCACAACGGTTTAATTTTATTTTGCATCGTTTTCAGTGTTCGGTATTTTATTTTCTCTTGGTCATTTTTAGGATTTTTTCATTATTTTGTGCTTTACCCTAAGAATGACTTTTCCGACATTGCTGACAGAGCGATCTCGTAATTCCTTAACTTGAGATGAAGTACTTCATGTCATGTTACTTATAACAGCATCATTCTGAATTTGGTTCGCTTACATTATTCTGACAACGTTTATGTAGTGAAATCAGCGATTGACATTGTTGACAGGAAAAGTGTTGCACCAATAACAGTTTTTCAGGACTGATTGGTTGATTCTAACTTAAAAAGTTTGGCATGAATCAGCAGTCATTTTTTATTCTGACAACAATGGTAACATGGATAGAAAAATAGATGACAGATGCACCCAGTTCTCGAGAGTAAACTGAGTCCCAGTCATCATTTGGGATATTGTGCAGGGGAAAATGGTCGAGATATTAGCCAATGGTGGATTACCCAACAATGTATAAAATCGATAAAATTCTGCAAGGTAAAAATTTCAACTTTGACGTGCTTTACTTTTCGCTAGAAGAATTGTCTATTTCAGCTATGCACCCATGAAATCACATGTTTGAATGTATAACCCTTTTTTAATCTACCAGCACGAATACTTTATCAATCAGGGTGAATTACGGAAACATGAGAAAAAAATTAAACTCTGAGCTTTGCTAGAAGAGCTCCTAGAAAAAATCAGTGTGATGACAAAATCAGAATGGATTCTTACAGAACTTGCAAATTATAGATAGGAGTAACGAAACAAGAAAAAAGGACACTGCACTGGTTGACAGTCCCCAAGATTTAAGAGTCTGAGGCTGAACTGTCTCTGTCACTTGCGGTGGTATGCGCTTCATCTATGTAGTTGTCTGGCGGTTGCGGGTGCCGAGGTTGTAGCTCACAGCTTCTTGGACATGTTGCAGACTCGTGAAGAATGACTTGGAGATCAGACGAATGTACTCTCGGCAGGTTAGTAGTCCCAGTTCTCTATTCAGCTGCTGATTATGAACGAACCAGGAGGCTTTAGTAATGATACGCAAAATCTTGCTTTGGTGAACTTAAAGACGGTGAGGGTGAGAGTTGCATCCAATTCCTCAAACTGGACAAGGGTAGGTGAGTAACGGTCGGACCAAAGACCTGTGGGTATAGCAGTCAACACTGAGGGACGATTTTCTCTTGAGCGAACACAATTGTGAGAGCAGGATTGAAGCTAAGTATAGAAATATATTTCAGGACGAGGAGCGATCCTCCAAGTTCGAGACTTTACGAATGTGTATGTTTTCGGCGTATCTACACCTTTCAGTAAGTCGTCATGTTTTAAAAGTATTTTATGTCCCATTTCCATATATAAATTCGTTTTATATGTGATTTTTTTTTAAATAATTTAAGGTTATAAATTCGAAACTTAAGGTTTTTATATTGGTTCTTTATCAGTAATTTTCTGCCATAGCTTCGCAAATTTAAGCTCATTTATGACCACGTATGACCAGAACAATGGAAAGATAGCGGTTATGCAGGTATTTCTTAGTGCATTGAAGTTAATGTGTGTTCAAATAGTTGCATAGTAGCACAATACAACAGCTGCTCTTTTGTCGTTACAATAGTTGATTAC
Source organism: Hymenopus coronatus (assembly GCA_030762935.1). NCBI lineage: Eukaryota > Metazoa > Arthropoda > Insecta > Mantodea > Hymenopodidae > Hymenopus > Hymenopus coronatus. Next base: position 320,954,243 of record CM060900.1, on the reverse strand, counting down.
TTACTCAATGTATGACAGCACATCTCTACATTTTGTCAGCGAAAAACAAAAAAAAGGAAAATGGTTGCACTGTCTCTCATGCGCTTGTAGTAAACGAAATAGTTCTTGTTCTAATGTGTATGAAGTATATTGTGATTGTGCTCTTTATTTAATATGCTATATGTTATCTTACACATTATGCTTTAAGACTATGTAGTATTTGCTGTAGTATGAACCTTAGGTGTTTGGAAAATATTTGCAGCTAGCTCACCACTAAAGTTTTATTTGTCGTAAAAGTTTAAGTTACTGAGTTTGTAAGAAAAGGAAATTTCAGGACTTTTCCTAACTGTTATTAACGTTTAAAATTTTCCAAAGACTGAGTATTGTCCCTCGCATAAGAGGCCGTAGAGACTAAGAACACAACAAAGTTCTATTAATGTTACACACAAATTGGCAAAAAAAAAATGCGTTAAAACAAAATAAATAGACCTTATATCACCCCCAAAAGGTAGTTTAGATAACAGCTAACTGAAGACGGAAATATTGATCTAAACAGTGAGCATTGACTTAATTTTAAGGTATATGCAGTTCTTAATTTTTGATGAAGATATTTAACAAACACTCACATATTGCTGATGCATTCAGCAGCAATCGATTCCTTAAGCCAGGATTCCTATATTACCCTGGCTTCTCAGAGTTTCAAATGGTTATGTAAAATTATTAACAGTAGTTTACATATGTAATGCTTTTTAATTGCTTCATTTGTATAGCCCCTTTAGCTTCTGTGGTCATATCGGGGGCTTTGACTTGTGAAGCAACTTGTTAACGGTAGGATATTGATAAGGGTCGGAACTTGGAACATGAATTAGTTGCTCTGCAGTCAACTGGGGCTACAATTCCAATGTGAACAAAGCTAACACATGTGCTGGAAGAGATGTTTGTTGACGAGTACCGGTCACTTAGGCACACAAGGTTCCACTTCCAGATCTTAGTTTTAAAATTTGCTTCATCATTTCTATCTTCAAACACACACATTCACTCTCACATGCATACCTCCAGACACTAGGGAGGATAGGGAATAATTCTGATTAAAGAAAATCTTATATGTTTCATTCGTATAACTTTCTCTACATCTCCGTAACAAATAATTGTTAATAAGCTTATTCTTCTATCTACTTCATGCTAATCGAGATAAAATTAACAGAAATGTCCTGTTACTTGCTTCCTTGTAAGTAGAAGGGAAATATGGAAGTACCATAGGCTAAATTGATAGTCAAATCTGTTAAAAGCTGATTGCCTTATGATTGAAATTCCTTCGTTTGTATGCCAGGAGTTGACACATTCCCGTATGAGAAAAATGTTTTAAACCTGAAACAAATAATAATGAATATTTCAGAAATGGCCAGCTTTACAAAAAACAAGCAAACTTGCTTTACTGGCAACCAAAGCGAACACAACTTCAGTTGTTTGCATTGCGACCAGCTTTTATAAGATGGGACTATCGCTTTAACCTATTGTATTCCCTCATTTCCCCTCTAATTACGTAAGAACGAAGCAAGTAATAAGACCACTTCTGCTAATGTTTATCTCGATTCGCGTGATGTAGATAAAAGAATAATATTTTATAAGGAAAGTTTGTGTAGCAGCTAGAGAAACCCATGTGAGTGGAGCACATCTTTTCTTTTTTTTTTTTTTTTTGTTTATTCAGGAATTCTCATATCAGTTATACGCATTTTGTCGTCATATTGCTTCATAATAAACAATAAAATGTTGACTTTATTGTAAAGCTGGGAGATTGCATAAAAGAAAAACGAATACTTAATGCGATATATTCACATCATTTGTTTTTTACCTTCTATTATTCATTTTTGGATATGAAAACCATATATTGGAAAGTTTATTTTCTATCTCCTTAATTTTAATCCAAACAAACCTTTGCAGAAATAGTTACTTTACACATGTCATAAATGCATAAGGATTGCGACTGTATACCTAATATTTTCTCACAAGAAGTGTTGAACACAGTTGGTGATGCAGTTCACCTACACTTTGCCGTACTGTCTTCCATGGTAAAAAATCTGGTGTGTTCTATTCACATGAGCTTCTCTATATCTCTACAATAAATTATTGTTAAAAAGATTATTATTCTATTTACTTAATGTTAATCGAGAAAACATTAGCAGAAAGGATCTTATTACTTGCTTCGTTGTAAGTAGAAGGGAAATAAGGGAGTACCATAGGCTAAATTGATAGTTAAATCTTTTAAAAGCTGGCTGGTCTGTGATTGAAGTACCTTTATTTGTATGGACAGGAGTTGACAAATTCCCGCATGAGAAAAGTATAAGTATTTTAAAGCTGAAACTAATAACAAAGAATATCTCAAAAACGGTCAAGCTCAGAAAAAAAATTATATAAAATAAATTGTGTCTTAACGATCTCTACATTTTTTGTGTTCGTATGTTTTTGTCTATCTCTTACGGTTTACCAGCTATGAAAAATTCCGCAAAATTTATCCAGAATAAACATGTCTTCAGAGGATATTACCAGAAAATTGAAAATATACATTTTATCTGTCATATAAACATCTTAAATATAAGTGACTTTAATCAAAATCGTTAGGGCCATTTTTGAGAAAATATAAATTTTCGAAATTTTTCCAAATAAAGTGTATTTGGGAGTTTGGAGATTTTCTTAAAAATCTTTGTGTCACATTCTTGGAAGATATCAAACTTAAATACTAAGTTTGATTTTAACGATCTTTTCGTTTTTTGAGCTATGCTGCACACACACACACACACACACACACACACACCACACCACACACATACACACATATAGACAGACACACACGGACATTTTTCTAAAAATACCCTTTTAGGATTCAGGGGTTCTCAAAACATGTATTTCTGGTGAAATCTAGGGATCGAATTTTTGGGTGCAATACAATATCTTCGCTATACACTATGTACATAGTACGTGTAGAGAAAGTAATAAAAACTATCCAACAGGACCAACCACTACTGCGCTGAAGGAGCCGGTCCCCATGGCCACGCTCGCTAAAGCGTCTCGCTTTGGTGCTTAATGGGCAGGGGATCGTGGGTTCGAGTCCCGCCTTGGGCATGGATGTTATATGTTTGTGCAATGTGTATATGTTTGTAAAAGAAACAGTAAAACCAGTAATCAGTAAAACCTACGGGGGGAAATGTAAATAGGGATACAGTACCGGAGTCCTGATCAGACTCCGTTACTGTTTAAAAAAAAAAAAAAGAAATAAAAAAAAATAGGGTCTGAGTGACAGTCAGATGTTTAACAACTGGACTCCACATTTCCCCCGTTGCTTCTCCTTCAATTGCTTCCGTAACGCTTATGTACTGAGCATGTCAGCTGCCAATCGTACTCATTATTTAGCAATAGCGCGGTAGAGCTCGCTCTAGAGGCCTCTCTCTCTCTCTCTCTCTCTCTCTCTCTTCTTTTCCTTCCTGGTCAGAGCATTATTGAAGGATATACAGCCACGCTAAATATCTCTAGTGATTATGAATATGTGTAGCAAGGCACATTCCGCAACGTGCTCCATATTAAGGTCATTGTAGTAGTAGTAGTAGTCGTAGTGGTAGTAGTAGAAGTAGTAGTAGTGGGCCGAAGGGGACTCCAAACCTCAGCCATTGACTGGATATTTGTACGTCAGGCCCCAGGAGGATAAGATGAGATGAGAGCAATTACAGCGGCAGGCAGAACCACACAGTGGGAGGGAGCCACCATGGAGGTTCCCTAACAGTTCCCAAGAAGTTATTCATCTTGACGCGGGGGGCGCTAGGAGCCCGCGCCACAGGTATATCCAAACTCCCTTGAGTCTACCGACGATCCCCGATGCCATCCCGCCACTGAGAGCTGAGTTTCTTAAGCGCAGTCGCCCCCATGAGAGGGTACCCCATCATAGCCCACGCCAACACTTACAACCCTGAAATAAACTGGTAGGATGAAATGAAGATAGAGGTACAGGAAGTTGGGGGGGGGGATGAAGAAACCTCTCCAGTATTTGCCTAGTGACCCGGAAAAACCCCCCGAAAAGGCTCATGGATCAGGAGGTGTCCGATGGGAACCGATCCCATGGCCTCCCGAATGCCAGCCCCAGACGAAACGCCTGAACTATCTGGCTCGGTTTCATCGTGGTAAGCATTTGCATGCTCCATGAACTTATTTATCTTATGTTCGTGGTGTGTTATGGTTCTATCGCTGACCTCTCCCGTTACACATTACGTGTATTACGTTTTGCCACGTTGCGTCTCCTTTATAAGGTCTATTTGATTTGAAAATGCTTCACACTATATTACTTCTGTAACGTGCTTCTCTTACCACGATATGGCGAAAATGGTTCGGTAAAACCTGTTGAATTTACTAGGAAGATGAATTTTCCAAACTAGTCCCTGCAAAATGCTTTTGGTTGTACTATATTCCCTTAAGCTTCAAACTGCTTACCTTAACTACCGAAAAATATTCTAATTTCAATGTTTGCTAACTCCCATTTTTATTATTGTGATTCTGTTTAATTGTAGAGACTACATAACGACTTAATTGGCCATATAACTAAACAATTAAAACATGTCCATAGTTTATGCAAATGTTTCATATGTAAAACAGCAAATGAGACCATATAACTCCGTTTCTCAATACACGACTGCGACTGAAGACGAAAAAAAAAAGTGATAAACTCTCATCTTCATATTTAAATTCCTACCAGTTTCCAACGCTGTCTGCTTCCACACACTCTGATTTCCACTCTCTTAGCACTGGATTACAATATAATGTCGCATTCTGTAAGTTATATTGATATTCCATCTCATCAAAGAACAGTTTGCCTCTACCTTTACTGTAAACCAGCCAAGAGTTTGGAATATCCTTGCTACATATTTTAACCATGTCCGGTTTTACACAATCTCTCTTTGATTTTCCATGAGAATAACATTACTATAAAACCACGCTCAAATCAGCCTTCTCTCTCTCTCCCCCCTCTCCCTCCCCCCTCTCCCCCTTTCTCTCTCTCTCTCTCCCAGAAATTACAACACGGAGCTCCTCTTGAGCACTCACTGAAGTGTCGAACACAGCCCTCATCTTCAAGTTCGCTCCAATGCTCACTAGTAGAACTCGCCGAGTAGCACGCATTGTACGTCACAAAAAATATCTCACTTACTGACACATCGCGAGACTGATCGCTGGTTATAACTATATGATCTTCAAGAATGTTCGCGGGAGAAATGGGAAGAAAGGGAAGGATATAGCTGGAAATATTTCCTTAGGTATCAACGGAGTTTCTTGAAGTTACTTTGGAGGAGAGCGTCTCCCTCGCTCTTTTTCACCAATCAGCCATGAGTTGGCTAACTCAGAATGACACTCTCTCTTTCCCTGTGATGAATCCTGTTCACGTCAGATCCGTCACATAGCCATCACCTCAGAGCTGTTCGATGAACAGCTCCGCGTTATTGGGAAACGCGATCAAGGTGTACCACCATCAGTTACCCTTAGGTAATGATGCCGAATGCGGCATACCACATTGTTAATATGCGTACTTTCTTATACAAGTTGTCTCAGAAACGTTGAAGCTTCGACGAATTCTCTTTATTTCTCTTAGGTCGATAAAACCAAAAGAGAACTCTTTTCTAGAGTCCTATTCTGTTCGCCAGACAGTCACAGCAAGCCTTCATTCGGTTAGTTGTCAGATGCAGTAGCTCTATGGCGGTGGATGTCTTTTAGCCTGTCTGTTACCGCTACATTACCAACTGGTCAACTTTAGGGAGCGTGCCCAACAACAGACCACATGGAAGTTGTAATTTCCGTCCAAATACCATGATGCCTGAACCATGTCGATGGTTTCGTGTTCTCATGTTCGATAGGCTAGAAGTAACAGTAGCATTTGCTCATCACAATCCCTCTGGTGGCTGGATATCTTTCCGAAGATGCTCCTCAACCATGTTGATACAGCGCTCCATCATTCCGTCCGAATGAAGGGTAGGCTACAGCATTTGTGTCTCCCGAGAGCACTGCTGTCATATAAGTTTGAATTCTAATTAGTTCCCAAGCCACTCTAGAGCTCTTGAGAGATTCTGGGCCGACAGAAGAAGTTGTTTGCTAGCTTATTAGCCACAGTTGAGGTCTCTCGATTGCTAATGGCATAAACCTCCGGCCTCTTGCTGAAATAGTTTATAACCAATAACAGGTATCGATTTCCCAAGTGTGTGCTTGGGAAGGGGCCCGCCATGGCAAGAGCAATCCCTTCCAATGCCGCTGCAGAAATGCACTGTGTCACTGATCCGCCACTAAGTGTTTGGGTCCAAGAAATGCCACGTGGATTCGCATTGCTAGCACCACCTCTCCATGACACTTTGAAGATACAATCAACAAAATTGGCAGCATAAGTTCTTCCAGGACTTATTTACACCCAGGTATTTACGGGTTTGTCACACTGCTCTTCAGGAACACTAGCTGTCCCACCTTGGTTTTTGCCTCGGTATTTCACACACACACCGCTCACGACAAGAGCACTACTGCCCGATACCTCTTATAGGTCGGGCCTCTGGGACTAACGCCTGCCCATGCTTTTCGTTGCCGGATTATTCATCCGTTAGGATGGACTCTGTGTCTGGATTCTCAAATACTTCCTCCTCAGGGCTTCTTCATCCCAAACGAAGTACCATGACGGGCGTGTGACTACAACACGTTATTTTGCTTCAATCTTCACACAGAGGGATCTGTGTTGTTGGCGTGGCACTTAAGATAGATGATCTTAATTTTCTTACCCTGTGTTCAAAGGTTTATTATCTATCTTCTGCAGCTGTTAAACCTATTAGGTAGTTTGTCGTACCAATTTTCGAAAACCCAACAGCCACATTAGGGTAAAATGATCCATTTGGAAATGAAACTCTTGCCTGTAAAAGTACATATAGAAATACGCCAGGTTCTTCACAACAGTCAGCAAATTTCATGTTTCTCACTAGTTTCCTTTGTCCTTTAAGTATTCTAATGAAATAGGCCAGCACACCCTCTTCTCCACCCAGTTCTTCCGACAGAAAGCCTCTGATGTTGACCACACTAGCATTCATCTCGAGATGAAGCCCTTATCGAAAATGGAGTAACGTAGAACCAGGGACATCACAAGGTTGGAAAGGCCTTGTCAGTTTGTTTGGAGCACTGGAAGGGTTGTATTTCCTGGGTCAGTTGTTTTTTTTTTTTCAGGAGATTCAAGATGTTCACGTACCCCACGGAATTTTGATAATATATGAAGGGGTGCAAAGTTGCCGTCGTTCAAGTTTATTCCTTGACGACCGGAAACTACTGGGGATCCAAAGTCACTCCAGCAGGGTTCACGATGTGTAGGCAGTGCACTTTTTTCTGAACAGCTGCTTCTTTTCGGAGTTTAGCTTGAACTTGGCCCGACGAAGACTTTCGAGCATCTTCTTCAGTACTCTAATTGGTTCTACAATATATTGCCTATATCAATGGCGTCTTGGAAATAAAGAAGACACGCGTCTCAGGAGAGATTCCTCATCATACGAGTCTCTGAAATGTCGCGGAAGCATCACAGAGTCCAAACGGCATTATCATGAACTGTCGCAGTTCATGTTTAGGAAATAATGTGGCCTTCTCCATATCATCGGAATGAAATACCATTTGCCATTACCCCGACTTCAGATCCAGGGTGAAAAACCCCTGGGTTGCGATAAGCTCTCTAGATGCTGTGAGTATGTCACAAAGGAAAGCAGTGTTTGCTAGTGACGTCATTGACGCTGCCACCCTTGAAATGCAAGCACTACCGTCGGAGAGCATGGGCTATCGGATTCCCTAATATATCTCTGACCTTCGTGTGCGCTAGCCGGTTGTCTATTTTATTCTACTTTGCCAGCGGGACACATGAAATGGCTGCCTAGTCGGTCGAACATTGCTAGTGTTGAATTCAATGCCATAGCCGGGATTTGAACCTCGGATCTCCCGATCTCTAGCCGATTGCTCTACCACTGAGCTACCATGGCAACTTGCCGGTGTGGCTTAAATTTCTCAACCGACTAGCACGTTTCCCGGTAAATCACAAGGTAAACAATTAAATCAGCTCTAATTGACCATAATAGTTGGCAATACTATGAATCCTGGGACTTAATACAACATTGTAAGTTGCAATTGGAGTATGCCATCTAAAAATGATTTGGGATCACCTTGTGGTTTACCGGAAAACGTGCGAGTTAGTGGAAAAATTAATGCAGTGACTCTTAAATCCCACTCCGAACACCGTCTATTTTCCCCAGCACTCTTTAATTTTTCCTTGCGCTTAACATTACAATAAACCATGCTTAAATCAGCCTGCTTTCTCTTCCCTTCCCTTCTCTTTCTTTGTCCCTCTCTCTTTCTCTGGTGATCCATCGAATATCGAGGGATAAATATCGAACATAGGACTTCTCTTCTCTCTTGAGATCTCTCGCTGAAATATTACACACATGATGCTTCTTCTATCGTGCAATCACCCACTGTCAAACACGGTATTTATCTCCACTCTATCGTCCGCTTGTAGAACTCGCTGAGTATCACTCACTGTACTTCACATGCAACAATCTCGCTCACTGACTCCTAGCTGATATGCAACTTCAGGATATTCGAAATCATTTGCGCGAAGAGAGTGGAAATATTCGAAAACATGTGCTTGCGCCTCCTCAGAGTTTCTGGAATTTACGTCAACTTACGTCGACAAAGCTTGGGGTATTATAGATTCGTATTAATTTTAAAAAGAGAATAAGGAAAAAAAAGGGGGGGGGAGACTGCTGGGCATTTCCAGAATTTATAAATACATTCCTAGTGTGGGAATTAAATAATGCGCGCACAGGTTGGAAGTGATGTTATTTTGGTGCATTCCAATCCATTGGTTTAACAGGTAATTTTGTATTGTATTTGTGAAAACTTTCAACGTGCCCTTCTTTTAACATATTAATTTTAAATTTTCTCTCTCTGTCTCAGACTTGAGTATTTTTTACTCTGTTTCTATATAACATAAGCACATAAATTGCTTCGTTTCTAGTAGGGCGGAAGAAAATGCCTAAGCAAAATAAATATATAACGAAACGTTTGAGCTATTTGCTGTCTGAGAATGGATTGGTTAATTACAGAAGGACAGTTTTAAGTTACCATAGATTTAGTGGAATGAAGCTAGAATTTGCGCAACAGACACTGTTTCGAACATCCACTGCTTTTTATCTAAAAAATATATAGAAAATTGAATATTATACACGCAGTAATAATACAAGTTTACTGGCAAAAGCCATATATAATCGACATTTAAAATATCGTGTCACGCCAGCATAAGTACACTCAGTTTTTACAAAGTTGGTCTTCTGAGTGTTACAGTTTTAGAGCTAATAAATGAAAAAAAAAAAAAAAAAAAAAAAAAACAAAAAAAAAACTGGGAGTAGAAGAAACTTCCAATGGATAACGGATGTAGTTTTCTGTTTGCATTGTGCACACTGTAAGAACTGGTATCTTTACAACAAAATAAAGATATTGCATTTCATTGTAATCTTATTTCATTTTACATATTGCTTCTCGGATTTAAATAATGCATCATTGTATGTTTCCTTTCTGGAACTAGATTTACAAACTTCATTATTTGCTTTCAAAGTTGCACAGCCTTGTTGTCATTTCAAGAAAACAGAAGAGATCTGAACTTGAAATGTAAAAGGCTGTTTGTTGGGTTCATTGTCATTAATTATTGACAGTGATGAGCAATAAATCAACCCTTCTGGAACTCTGAAAACCTATATTGAATGAACTTCTAGAAATTTTATTGTGAGTGCTTAATTTGTCTTGGATATTCACTCTATTAACTATAACTTCAAAAGTCATTGGAAGAAGAAGAAGCTAGTATACTTTCAGAATGAGAGCTGAATAAGTGAAAATATTTGTATCAGCGTTTGAAGTCAATGTGATAATCCAGTAAATATTTTCAGTTTTTTTCGCTGTTTTCTAAAGTTATGTTCACGAGGAAACTTTCACGATGTTTTAGGATGGCCATTATTCTCTAACTTAGACGTAAGGATATTTGCGTAACAGATCACACGATTGACCCTGCTCTGCCGTTTGCCGTGCAGGACTATAGGTGGTGTGATTTACGTAATCACAGCAGAGACAAACTCAGGGCCGTCCAAAACACATTAGATTCTGAAATATGTGCTTTATTTACGACAATGCTGTTGGTAAGACAAAAGACAAAATTAGATATACCTTTATGTTATACGCATTATTCTCTGCTAAATCAGACTATTTTCACTTTTTCACCTCCCAGCCTGCTGTATATGAAGCGAAGGTCTAAACTTTATTAATCCATTTTATAGAACATGAGAAGAATCAAAGTAGTTGCACTACAAAACAAATACAATAGAGAATTCACAAAGTTAGTAAGTTCCGTTAAAACATATGTTAAAATTACATGATGATGCATTTTATATTTAATAAAGGTTATTAGAATCCTATTGCTATATTTTACCTTATGTACAAGAACCGGACCACTTATTCCGCTTATTCCACTTATTTTCATTGGATAAAACATGATGCTAAAGTAATCCTGCCTCTGTTTATTCCAAACGTCCATCAGGAGGGAAGTATATTTCTCACGCGACATAAGACATTCGAAACGAGCTCAGTATGAAGGGACGATGACATGATAAATCCCAGATCCATTATAACCCCCTTTAGACTAGTGTCACTAGGCTGTCGCTAACAACCATGCCTACGCCACTGGCGTATTTGATGTTTGCTCCTACCTTCCACGGTACAGAAATGAAACATTAGATACATCCAGTCTTGAAACCCGAATAAAATATATTGCTTTGCCCGAAGATAGAACTCCGTTTGCCTGATAGTAGAGCTAACGACCAAGTGCTCAGTGAAAGGAACACACCGCTGAAAATCCCATTTTCAAACTATTTCAGCCAATCTTGCTGGAAAATATAGCAGCTTGTCTTGCGTAAACAGTTTAAAGTTTTATTTTGATATAATTTTTGTTTCAGATTATTGCCAAAACTCCTACGTGACCCTTTAATCATACTCTTTGTTTTAGGTATTCATGTCATTTATCTCAATATTGAGCACAAATTTATTATATAGATTTTATGCTAGTGTGATTCAAAAGAAAATAATACAAAAGTATATAATATTTATTAAAAAATTCTTTGTTGACCTAAACATAGAATCTCAACGATTTTTCACGTAAAAATGCATATCAGAAGCTTAATGCTTTGATTTTTCTGATTTTATATACAGTTTTTGAATACCTGTTCAAAATTACTAAGAAAAAAAGTAAATAGTTTATACTTAAAATGAAAGAAAGATCTGAAAGCAGATTGGGTATCCATAATATTAAAAGTTAAAATCAAGTTCAAAGTTAAGAGTTAAGGTAATATGGTAAGTTATTAATATTAAGAGTCAATATGAAAAATTCACTATATGATATCTTATTGTATCTTGTACCAGTTATTGAGCATTATAACAATGATATTTCTGCTATGTATAAAAATTCTGGATTACATGGTTATGTAAATAATACTTTTTATAATCTAAATTCATTATTTTAATAAAAATTAGCTACGTTATTTAGCTTTAAAATATCCACATAAAAGTTCCAGTTTTACAGTAAATGAATAAAAAATAAATGTCATATTATTTTTTTATGTTATCCCTAATTAGTGTAGAAAAATTTTTCCTTCTCGTACTCTCCAAAACTTGATTTTTAAAATGTAATTAAAGATATATGACCATTTTCTTTAAAGTGCTTTTGAGAGGCAGTATAAATACTGAAAAAATAGTGAAAAACTGCATTGTGTGAAATATTTTTTCTATGGAAAAGTGTTGGAAAAAAGTTTGCGAGAAAATAAGGTTTAAAGTAGGGAGTGCCTACTACTACGCATGCAAGTAGTTAAATTTCGTCAAGTAGGAAAACCGATATATTTTCTTAAAGTTTAGAATTCATATACTTATAATTTATTATGCACGAAATACTTTTGGTTAGTTTTCATAGATGCATCACCTTATTTACAACTTTTTTAACGTCGTTTAACCTGAAGGGTCATATCGGATGATGAATAAAATCAGCAAAATGATGCTCATAGGAGTCCAGGGCCCACGGAGCGTAAATATGCTCATCATTCGTCTTCTCACAATAAGGGAAAACCTGGAAAAAACATCTTATCCGAGTAACTCAGCCTAACCGAGATTCGAAATCCGAACCTCTTTAACATGATTCAGACACGCTATCCCCACACTACATAGGCGGGCTTCTTGAAACTCATTTCAAATATTCATTTTGCCTGAGCTTCAGGTCGAACTTCAGTGGCGCATTCTCAGAAACAGGTTGAAAGTAAACTGAGAGAAGGGGCACGTTTAGTGTCGTCGCCAACTAACCTCAGGTAGCCCGTAAACAGCGGTGTGCTCTGTTTTTTTGTTAACCTGGGTTTCCGCTCTATTAGCCGCACCACACGTCACTATGTAATTTGTTACATTTGTGTTACTCCCTAATACCTTTTAAAACGTCTCCACAATTTTTGCTGCAGTGGTTTGACCATTAAGCTACTTCTAGAACTTGTCTCCAGCTGCTAGCACTGTAATTTTACATGTTTTATTGCTTCTAAATTAGTACTTCCGAACCGGAATCACTGGCTGGATAAAATCCCAACAAACAGTTATTATTTGCTATGGATGCTCCCCTACGTTTCGCCAATTTGAGATGAACCACTGAAAGCATTGATAGACGAGGGCCACACATTAATACATTAACATGGACTCCCTCGGACCGCTTCAATTCCACCACCACCACCACCACCACCACCACCACCATCATTGGGGCCGCGCTGTGGCCGAGTGATTAGACCACTCACCTCTCACCTAGACGGCCGGGTTCGAACCCAAGTGGTCGCATGTGAGGTTTGTGGTGAATAAAGCGGTGCAGAGGTGGGTTTTCTCCGGGTTCTCCGGTTTCTCCCACCATCGCATCCCACCGGTGCTCCATCTACATTCCATGTATCACGGTACCATGGTTAAACACTATAAAAATCATCATCAACCTGGTAATGTGAACGGCAATGAGTATACACAGTCCAATTAATTAGTTGAGTCTTTTAATCTTGGGGAAAGAAAAATATTTCACCGTGCGCCATTTTTACCCAATGCAAGAATGAGCACCAGTTCACTTGGGAAGTTTATATATATATATAGATATATATATATATCATCATCATCATCAGTATTACTAATATATACCTACGTGTATATACACGCTATACATGCATTGAATTTCGAAAAGTATTGTAAACAAGAAGCTTCAAAATCAGACGAATCTATTCTATGTGCAACTGTTTTTAAGGGAATGCTTCGCTAAAACTTTTACAAAATCTTAAAAAAAATTAACATTTTACATTGTTTTTGGCTAAGAAAAGAAATAAATTCTGTAGATTCGTAACGACTAATTTGTAGTTTGCACTTCATTCACATTTAAATACATTTCAGCAGTTTTTAAGGAGTTAGTATCTTGAAGTTGATAGCAACTTTTTTAACTTAATCGCGCAATGGGAAACCATTTTTACTTTCTCCAGCACGTATGTACAATTTACATGGTAGGTAGAGAAAGTACTATATTCCACTCAAAAATCGTTACCAAGATTTCACCGGACATACATATTTTGAGGTCCACTGAATCCATAGAAAAAGGTCAGTATGTGTGTGTGTGTGTGCGCGTGCGTGTGCGCTCGCGCGCAGCCTAACTCAAAAAAGAAAAATGCGTTATATACCAAACTTGGTATTTAAGTTTAGTATCTCCAAAGAATGAGGCACGTATGGTTTTTAAGAAAATCCCCCCACCCTATACTACCGTTTACATGGACATTTTTTCGAAAGTTTTGATGTTCCCAAAAATGGCTCCAACGATTTTTATTAAAAAACCGTACACCTATTAAAGAAATTTACATGACAAATAACATCAATATCCTGAATTCCTTGGAATAGCCTATGAAGTCTTTCTTCATGCTGAATGACTTTTGCTTAGCTGGTATATCGTAAGAGATAGACAAGATATACATCTATATAATCTGTATAGCTATAATCTATATACCTATAGGATTTGTTGTGCAGCTAACCATTTCCGAGATATTCCTTGAATTTGGTTTCAGTTTTTAAAATACTTGTGGTCTTCTCAAGTAGAAATTCGTCCGAGATTCTTTGGTTTTACTCCTGGTCATGCAAAGAAACGAATTTTAATGACTGACAAACGCATAGAGGCAGCTTTGAAAACATTTGAGTATCCCTTTAGCCTAGTGTATTCCCTTAGTTTCCTTTTACTTATAAAGAACTAAGAAATAAGACCATTCTGTTGATTTTAATCTCAATTAGCATGAAGTCGAAAGAAGACGAGTCTTTTATAAGAAGTTTGTTTAGAGAAAATGTGAAGAAAGTTATGTGAATGGAACACACCAGATTTTTGCACAAGTTTTAATTATTGTAAATGTTCCACACGAAAGAGATTCATCCAATTTCTTTAAAATGTTTGCATAAATTTCTGCTTGTATAAGATAACAATACTAGGTGGCCCAGTAGTGTGTATTTCACGTGTGCAGATAACCCTTCGTGAGCTTAAAGAGTTGCAGAGCAATTCAAGCAAACACTAATCATTGGCGGTATAAACGTGAGCATCCTGCGTTCTACTCCTCTTGCATATCAGCAGCAACGGTGAGAGAAGTTTCCAGGTTTGTATTAGGGTCCAAGATCTCATATATAAGAACAGTGCAAATAGCTGTAAAGGTTAACATGTTTTTTACTTTGGTCCCAAATTTAATTTTTGAGAGCATAAAGTCATATTTTTGATTCAGAGTTAATTAAAAAATCTATATTTCATCTATTAGTATCCACTAATAGTTAATTTTGTAATTATGCAGACGCTGCTCTTATTTAGCATTACAGACTAGACCCACTGTGTGGTTAAATCAAAGCTTTAAGCTGCCATAAAAACATTCGTACATGAGAGCACGTCGTGTTTCGCTGAATAATAATAATTCAGCGAAACACGACGTGCTCTCATGTACGAATGGTTTTATGGCAGCTTAAAGCTTTGATTTAACCATTATTATTATTATTATTATTATTATTATTATTATTATTATTATTATTATTATTATTATTATTATTAACATTACGTGCTGTTGTAGTTGCATATTTACCTTTACGAGCCTTTCTATTTTCAAGGAAAATAATAAAATACGAAAACATATAGTGTTTCACTGTAATATATTAGCACTATTCACATACGTAGAGTAAATCACAATATAAAAACTTCGTTACCAAAAATATAACAAAAAATGTGGAAACACAAGAACACAATGAAGTTAGTTATACCTGCTTTCGTCTTGGAATGCTTACATGTTTATTTAAAACTGCTTATGCGTAGATATAATACGTAATAGTAGTAGCAGTAGTAGTAGTAGTAGTGGTAGTAGTATTAATAATAATCATAACAACAATAATGCAAAACATTACTTGCTGTCATGCATCCTTTTGTTACGGCGCCTTATTGTTTTGGTTTAACTGTACGGTGGGTTTAGTCTCTAACGTCAACCCGGGATCGCTCGGTCACTTGTGGTAATGCGAACACTCCCGTGTTGGATTTTTTCTAACAATCTTGGCTTCTTAATAATAAAGCTTTATTTTAAGATATACCTATCATTACAATTAACATTCAAGTTTTCATGTGTATTGGTGTAACTATTTTTAAACTAGTATGAGCAATATCAAATCCGAAATTATGGGTCACGACAAGGAACGGTAAAAATCTAAACATACTTAAACAAACTAAGAACATACGTTATATATATATATATATATATATATATATATATATATATATATATCCTTAAACATCTATGGTAGAAATTGAATTAAAATATTAAACACAAATTTCGGTTTTGAGTTCACTGGCACTAATCAGTTTCTTGTGAAATGTTGATACACTCCCTGCAAATATGCACAAATTTTAATGTGTGCGCTTTGAAAATTGGACTAGAGTAGCTGTTTCAACGATGCTGGGTGAATCGGTTCTTCCTTTTGAGATAGAAGACGCATCTTGGCTTTTCCTGTGTGTTTTTTTTTTTTTTTTTTTTTTGCAGTTGTTTGTAATTCACACATACCAGCGACAGTTTGCGTTATTTGCTGTAGATGAAGAGACAGCCTTGGAATACACATTCGTTTCATCAAATGTGGTTTCACAAGCATCATACTAAGCTATGTAAGAAATTTTCTTAGAGGAATCAACTTATTGGTATAAGTTTTGTAAATTATCTGCGTATTTACTCCCACAATGTTTAAAAGCCTGAAAAGTATTGTCGGAGGCCTAAGATTACTTATTCTGGAAACCGATTATTCTGATTTCAAACGATCTACAACATCCACACCTCCCTGTATTAGGTTGTAGAAGTTTACCATTTCAGTTTTCTTTGCCTCAGCACTATCAGGATCGATGCTTTTATCGTTGTACATGGTAGATATTAGTAACACATTCTTCTTTTGCCTTTTTCGGCACATAGGAACAAAGAAGACAGATGTTAGGTTTCTGTTTAAATGCAAACATACTGCTGGTCATTGGTCTATTTTTGATTGAAAGAAGCTCCGGAGGAATTTCTCTCGTGTAGTTTCTGAGGGTACCTACTACCGTCAATCGATTATTGATGTATAGATCATTAAAGGGTGGTACAGAAGTAAAGTAATTGTCCATCGTCAAGTTCATTCCACTGTTGTCAATTGGATGAATGATTCACAAAACCACATTACCTGCATCGTTTGAAATTTGATATGGTTCTGGTAATTGTTTTCCCGTACACAGCACCATATTGAGAATCAAAGTATTCTAGCATCACACAGTGCGCATATTTTTATACCGTACTTTGTGGGTTTATTTGGAATATACAGTCGGAGTGTGTATTGCACCCTGAATGCTTTCGGCATTTCATCAATTGTAGCGCACGCCTTGGCACAATAGATATTCAAGCCCGAAATCACAAAGTCTTTGATAGTTTCCCTGTTTGGAGGCAAGTTATCTTCTTTCTTCCTTTGCACTCTTTTGGCTTTCTCGCGAATCTTACTGCATGCAGAAGAATATGAACCTTCGCTTACACGTGGATGCAATGAAAAAATCTGGCTCAGTCCCATCTGTGGCCCACAGGTCATCTGTAGTTAGCTGTTATTTATTCATTTCCGCAGTTAGAGCACTCCAAAGAAGGCTGACATTTGTTCAAAATCTGTGTCAGCACAATAATACACAGTGCAGGAATAAGCCTATGCCATCACTAATTCTTGATTTGTGCATCCCACAATATGAGCAATTACATTGTCTGGAAAGAATAATCTACAACAATCCAGAAATGCGTTTGCATTATTTGCTGCACCTTTTACACCTGGAAGCTACGTGATAATATTCTGACGAGCAATTTTTGCAGGAAGAGTTTTTACTCGAGCCACTTTTTTTCCATCTTTACCCTCATACATTTCGCGATTTCCTGATTTTGGTCAGATTGTTATGTTGCTGTATCAAGTTCTTCGTGTTCAGATGGAACATCACGTTCAGAGTCTGGACCTCTATGTGCCTATTATCCAACTCTGCTTCAAACCACTAGAAAAGTGGTTCTTCTGAAGCCATAATAACTGAAATGAACAGACATTACATAATAATGAGTCGCTAAACAAATAGAAATAATAACAGGAATACATAGAAAAAGGTAAACATATGATGTAGCAGCTTACCTTTGTCATAAGCAGAACAGTAGCAGTTGAAAATATTCACAACTAAACAGAGCTGTGCTTCAGAATAAACTCCGGTGCGTCGATAAAATCAACAAGAATGTGCTATGTTAGCGTTACATAAACTGTTGTCGGCTTCATTTCAAATACTACAGAGAAAAGCAAATAAGGTGTCAGATGTTCTTTCCTTGCGTCACGTACTGGAAAACAGTGCTACGTGATAGCTCCCGTGTTAGAAACAAATCTAGCGATGGCATTGCTTTGAATAATATCGCTCCCAACATTGTTTGCTCTGTAGTTCTATACTAAATTACATTTGAATGGTATTTAGAAATAGCAGTTGAGGCATTGCTAGCTCTACGTCTACTTTAACGAAAAAAGTAAACGATTTAGAGCAATATTATCAGTCGTTAGATTTTATCTAACAACACGAGTGATCCCGGATTAAATAAGAAAAGCGTACACACAATTAAAAAAACTAGCTATTGGTAGATATTGATGGGTGAAATGAAGACTTTTTAATTACTTCTCAACCTAAAATGTAACTTTATTCCCTCAAAAACAAAAGCCCTTAACTGAAGTGTAAACCATGTCAACCTTTTCGACCTGTTCGCAATGTTCTTGTTCGAATGAGAGATCACGGACTCTTATATAAACCCGGGAACTCTTCACAATCAGTGTGATTCTCTCACCATTTATGCTAATATGCAAGAGGAGCAGAACGCAGATCGCTCACGCTAACACTGCCACTGATCAATGTTTACTTGGATTTGCCCCGTTGCGCTCTGCAACTCTTTAAGCACACGAAGGGTTATTTGCACACTACGGCGCTATTGGGACACTTTGCATAAGGATATGTTTAATTATGCTTCAAAGAGTTCTGGTGTTATGGTTTTATTTGTAAAAGAAGAATCGTATTTTTTATTTAAAAGTGGAATAGAAATTTTTATTAACTTGTTCCAGAAAACAGTAAGACATACGTACAAATTAATAATTCGATTTGAAAAACGCACCTTTAAAGGGGACACGTATATTTGAAAATTAATTTAAATATACTGAATTTCAATTTCACCGGATGTTATAATTACACTAGATAAAACCATGACATACATCTACGGCGAATGAATTGAACATTTTAGAATGCAGTATCTTCCGTGTAGCATTCTGTACATGAAAGCAAACAGAAGGCGTCTGACGAATGTGTTGTAGTAAGATAAGTAATGCCAGTTGTCTTCAGAAGAGTGATTGGTCTTTAACGATCTCGACATTCAAGTCAGTTACTGCGTACCTATTTTGAAAGCAGTAAAATGTGCGTCCAGAATGTTTTAGAATAAGGAGTAAATTACCCCTCAGTTAAGAAGAGGGATTGGGAGAACGGCAGAAATCATCTTCTGCAGGACCCTCCAGCTACCGACTTTCTTGTTATGTCGTCACACGTGCGTCTAGAGATGTTCTCCGAGTTATTCCACCCACGGTCTCTGGACTGGATGACTAACATTTTAAGAGTCGGGATTATTAGTCCTAGACATTTTATAATGCAGTTTATGACCTTAGCGTGTGGTGAAGCCATCAAATCATTCAAACAAGGAACGTAAAATTCGTCTGTTACTCATGCACCTCATAGGACAAGCAAAAACGAGAACGAAATTCGTCTCTCTCTCTGTTCATATACATGCTCTCTGTTCTCGTTTTTCCTATTTCTTCATTTCACATCTTCACACGTGTATAGACATCGACTTTATGTTTCTTCTTTACACACTTGTTGAAGTATTTCTCTCTTGGTACATTACGACGAACCAAGCTGCAGCAAATTAAGCTTTCTTCCTGAATATCCAACTTTACTTGCTACCATTTCTGACACAATCGCTCTCATTTTATAATAAAAGCGTTTTATCTAGTTTCCTTCTTCTTCAATAGTTTATCCTCCTCTTTGTAGGACTTACAAGCCAATGCCCCGGGCCAGTGGCCAGTCAAGGAGCAAGCAAAATCTGGATTATAGCATATCCAGGATGGGAAATTGAACTTGAGTTTTCTTTGTGGACGCTCTTTAACAGCTGCGGTTCAGTGTCCCATTTTGTATTGGGTGTAAAGGACCACTTAACTTTGCTCAGAGGCCTCTTTATCAGGCTTGAGGTTCATGGCGTGCTTAAATCTACGACACAGGACCTATCTTCGGAAGGAAGATAGCATACTAAGGATTTTTAAGCCCGAAAAAATCCATCATCCTCCGCCGCGTTTGAACCCGCGACTTTGGAAACTAGGGGCTAGTATGTTACCTCTAGAGAGATCAGCCCAATGTCTGGTGTGGCGATGAAGAAAGTAATTAAATATTGTGCGGAAAGGAATGGGAGCAAAATTCGCTGATCAAATTATGCAATCCTACGCATTTGCGTAGCGACCGATAATCGAAAAAACCTTCGGTCGCTTTAGTTCGTGCCAGGGTTTGGAACCAAGACCTTCCGAAAGCGGGTCATTGGGTGTACTGCCTAAGTCAGGTCACTCCGTTCTCCACTTTTTGAATTCTAAAATACCTTACATAAAGGCATTTATGTTATCGAGTCAAGATTTTGTCTTTGATTTAATCCAACCACAATCTAATTTATTCATTCTTGCAATATTTCGCAAAATAAAATGTATGTGAAGTTCCTCTTAGGATCTTTCTAAATTTTTTCAGTATATAGTAGTGTATGAGCAAATAGAATGAAAACCTAAGCTTCACATCAATATGTATCCATAGAAAAGTTCAGTTTTGTATTACTTTTAGTTGTATTTTATACATTTCTGGTAAAAGCACTATATCACGTTTTAACGCAGAGAGAGAGAGAGAGAGAGAGAGAGAGAGAGAGCTAATTGAGTGTAATGAAAAACACATTGAGTGATTTTATTATGCTTTCATAGATTTATAGATACGCCTTCAGAAGCAACAATAGATACTTATATAGCAACAGCGCGTTTTCGATTGGAGAAAAATTGTCAGACAAAGGGTACGTCAATGGCTGCCCATATCAAGAGCAGCTAGTTTTCAACTCCGTCCCGATTACATTGGAACATCTCAAAAAAGACTTTAGCTTTTATAAGTGGGGTTTAGTTTCTGAGAAATTTTATTTTCCCTGTTCTTGAAGCGAAAACGTTAGTGTTTAATTAAAACAAATGAAATTGGAATATGCTTTTCTTACTTGGAACCTTAAAGCAAAAGAACACATTTCAATCGAAAATTTTATTTACACTTAAAGTAAAAATCCAATATATATATATATACATATATATATATATCAGTTTTAACTACCAAGGAAATTAAAAGAAATTGCTCATTTACCCAGTTTGGTGTAAAAAGACAAACTCAAAATGCATAGTGTTTTTTATCTAACAATTGAGAAAAATATAATGGACAAGAACAAATTCTTTTATTTAAGCATTAAACTAAAAAGAGTAAGAACTAGCCTCAATTAAAGAAAAGCAAATTATGAGTAACGTTGTTCATAGCGCGTGACAGCAGAACTGTCTAGGCTGAGCAAGGTAAATGCAAACTCTGACCAAGGGTGATGGATCAAGCGGTAACTTCTGTGGGACGCACTCAGCAGATGCTGATTTCGATCCTCGGTGACCCCCACTCTGAACATGGGGAATTTGGTTTTCTCTGGTCATGAATGCGAATTCTGAGGTGCTTTATTCTACCGGGATTCTCATTTTGCTCATTTCCTCTCACTTCATTTCCCTTTTATCTTTCAAGTTGACAACGGGGCTGCTGTTCGGCCGATGTTTGGTAGATGGCACAGACGCTTGAGATTTGGGATTTCTCGGCCGTCAGATGGAAGCCTGTCGAGCCTCCACTGAAGGGTCATGTTCCCCGGTCCCGCTAGTGGGACCCCCAGGGGCCTACTACGGTAGGTACGGGTTAGGCGCACCCGGGGTCCCGAGCCATCTTGACTCCTTCAGTGGGCAACCTCAAAGTGGTGAGGGAGTCACTAGGTCAAAATGCCCACCCACGTGTAGGCCGTGCGTGGAGACCCGTGTCGGTGGAAAGGAATCTCCTGGTTGGTTGAGGGTTGCGTACCTGAGCTTGGGCTTCTGTCTTTCAGTAACTGGGGAGGGTGCGCAGCTTAATACACCGCTGTGGTTTCTGATTCGCCTAAACGGGAGGCTAGGGACTAACCCACCCCTAGTCAATCGGCCAGGACTAGGTATTATACCGAACTCCAGGGTGAGTGGGACGGCGAGCCTGCTATATCCCCTGTGTAGCCCTGTCATCCCAGTGGGATGACCCCTCGTTGGGCTGCGTGGTGGGTGGGGAGCACTGGGGGATGAAATAAAGACCATCTTTTATGGCAACCAAAAACAAACCTAAACCAAATTTAGTGATAGGAAAGGAAGTAGTCGCGTCCAGTGGTCCCCGCTACTTGGTGATAACTTGGACAGATGAAGGCAAGAAATTTACATCTGTTAGCCCATTTGCCATCCAAAAAGGTCTTGATAAAATAGCTGGTCCAGTCTAATCCTGTACTCGTTCCCGCAATGGTACGCTCCTTGTTGAAGCAGTATCTGCATCGCAGGCATCCAAATTATTGCGAGCCCATCTTTTAGGCAGTTACCCTGTTAAGATCGCAATGCACAAGACGCTGAATTCCTCACGCGGGGTTGTCACCACCCGCGCATTATACGGTTTGTCTAATGAACAGTTTCAGGAGGAGCTCTCAGCACAAGGCGTCACTTCTTTGTATAGGGTTCAGCGAAGAGTTAATGGTGAATTTGTGCCTACCCGTACCCTGTTCCTAACGTTTGATCGGGTAGATCTCCCTCAAGGAATAAAGGCAGGGTACGAAGCCATCGAGGTTAGGCCATATCTCCGGAACCCGCTGCGATGCTTCAAATGTCAACGCTTTGGGCACACTAGCGAGTATTGTAGTGGTCGGTCTACATGTGTCAACTGTGGAGATGGAACGCACGCTGGAGGTTGCACATCGACTCCGCGCTGTGTTAACTGCGGCGGTGAGCATCCATCAAGCTCCCGCGACTGTCCCCGTTTCGGAAAGGAGAGAGCGATCCAGGAGATCCGAGTGATAGAGAAGGTGTCCTTCTCGGAAGCTCGGAAGCTCCTGCAAATCCGCCAACCCTCAGTTCTGCTGTCTGGTACCTACAGCTCGGTTTTAGCTAAACCAGTAGCGAAACGGAAAATCGCTATGCAGACCTGCGATATTAACGGGGTCACAATTATCGCCCTCCGTGGTGTAATGGTTACCATGCTAGCTTCATATACCCAAGGTCGGGGGTTCAAACCCGGCGGAGGACGATGGATTTTTTCGGGTGTAAAAATCCTTAGCATGGCTTCCTTCGGAAGGGAAGTAAAGCCGTTGGTCCCGTGTCGTAGATTTACGGCACGTAAAAGAACCTCAAGCCTGATAAGAGAGGCCTCTGAGCAAATTAAGCGGTCTTTCACGCCCAATATAGAATGGGACGCTGAGAACCACAGCAGTTAAAGAGCGTCCATAAATAACACGCCATTTCCATTTTGGGGTCACAATTGCAGAAAAGAGCCTCGTAGCCAGACCACTTACAAAGCCCCCAACGTCCACTTCTTCGTCGGCCTCTCGATCTGCCAACGCCACCTCTGGAAGACATACTGTCACCCAAGCCTTCGAATTCGGGAACACAATCTGCCGTAACCTTTGAGCATTCTGGTCCTACAAAAACCTTTAAAACCAAATAAGTCCGGACCGACTTCCTGAGAGACAATGTGAAAACACCTCCCAAATCATCTAAGGGTAGGAATAGTCCACGCCACTCGCCGCGTAGATTCTCTTCCGAGGACTCTTCTGGGGAGAGCACAGATCGGCAACCTCCAACTTCGTCGATAAGTACCTCGAGGTTCTCGAACCGAAATTCTCTATTGGAAAGAAGAGCTCCCCCGTGGAGGAGATGGACCAGGAGGATTCTGCCCTCACTGGAAGACGGCCAGGGCGTAAAGGCAGGATCGTGCTCCGGAAAAAAGTGTTAGTCCAACGGCAAAGAAAAATAAACTAAACAAACCAGCACAACCGAATTTGCAGAAACGCCTTTCTATTTAAAACTTATCCCACATTGTCCATGGCTATCCTACAATGGAACATACGTGGCATTAGGTCACATCGCTTGAATTGTTGCTACACCAATATCTGCCTTTAGTCGTATGCTTGCAAGAGACCAAGCTCCGTCCCCAAGACCACCTTACACTAAAGCAGTACTCTTCTGTCCGGTGTGATGTTACACCGGCGGGTGGAGCTCCTGCACATGGGGGTACCATGATTCTTATCAGAGGTGATATCTTCCAAGACTCTGTACCCATTCAATCTGACATACAGTCCATTGCTATCAGAATTAAGCTACCCTCCATTTGCTTCACCATTTGTAGTATTTATGTACCTCCCTCTGACGGCCTCTCGCGCACTGATTTAGTAGACCTAGCCTCCCAGTTCCCACCACCTTTTCTGTTAGTGGGGGACGTGAATGCCCACCACCCCCTTTGGGGCTCCCCTCGGGATTGTGCGAGAGGTCAACTGCTCGCCGATTTCTTGGACTCTTTTAATCTTTCTCTCCTGAACACCGGAGAGCCTACATATCTTTCCGACGCCTTTAATAATTTTTCTCACCTGGATATAGCAGTTTGCTCTCCACAGTTGGAAGTCTCTCTACAATGGAATATCATCTCTGACTTACATTCAAGCGACCACTTTCCTATTCTTATATCTTTCTTAGCACAGGACGTATGTTCCACCCGTTTACCTAGATGGCACTTAGACCGCGCCAACTGGAGCCTTTATTCTGGTTTGGTTGTTTTTCAACATACCGAGCACGACTCGGTGGATTGTTTAGTCCACCACCTCACCCAAACAATTATTTCTGCTGCTGCGGTTTCAATTCCGCGGTCGGCTGCACATCCCCGTCGCTTTCCTGTCCCTTGGTGCACAGGTGAATGCCGGAATGCCATTCGTGCTCGCAGACGTGCTCTTTGGATTTTCCAGTGTCGGCCTACGCTGGATAACCTCGTACAACATAAGAAGATGCGTGCCTAATCTAGACAAATTGTTAAGGATAGCAAAAAGCAATCATGGAGCCAATTTGGGCTCCTTTAATCGTCATACAGCTTCCTCTGTCGTATGGGATAAGTTCAGGCGTATATCTGGGAAGCCGACCCATTTGCCGATTGCCGGCCTAAAAACAGCGGCAGGCGCTGTGGTTGATACATTTGACGTGGCTAACTCTCGAGGCAGTGCTTTCACTCAAGTGTCTAGCTCGGAGAACTATTCCCCTGAGTTTCTTCCAGTTAAGGCTCAGGTTGACTCTCACGGTTTCGTTTTCCACTCTGGAAACCTTGAAGACTACAACCGCCTTTTCACCATGGCGGAGCTAGACACTGCCCTCTCAACTTCTAGAAACTCTGCGCCAGGTCCAGATGGTATCCACATCCAAATGTCTCCTGAGGTTAAGGCTTTCCTCCTCAGGGTCTATAATCGGGTCTGGGTAGATGCCACTTTTCCAACTCAGTGGCGGGAGACCACCATCATACCTATTTTGAAGAATGGAAAGAACCGTCATCTTCCTTCAAGCTTTCGGCCAATTTCCCTCAACAGCTGTGCTTGAAAGGTGATGGAACGCATGATCAAAGGACGGTTGGTGTGATGGTTGTAATCCCACAATCTTCTGATCAACATCCAATGTGGTTTTCGAAGACGTCATTCAGCGGTTGACCACCTTGTGTCATTATCGGCGCAGATCATGAACGGCTTTCTTCAGCATTGTCAGACGGTTGGGATATTTTTTGACCTCAAGAAGGCTTATGATACCTGATGGCGGGCGGGGATTTTACGTTCCCTCCACAACTGGAATATACGTGGACGCCTACCGTTGTTCATTCAGGACTTTATGAGGGACCACTTTTGCCGAGTAAGCGTCGGCTCGGCTTTTTCTAACCATTTTGTTCAAGAGAACGGAGTGCCGCAGGGCTATGTACTAAGCGTGACGCTGTATGCTATAGCGATCAATTCCATATCGCAATGTGTCCCCACAGGAATCTCGTCCTGTTTATTCGTGGACGACTTTGTCGTCTTCTGTACTTCTCAGCGTACAGCGTTTTTGGAACGCCGTCTCCAGCGGTGTTTGAACAACCTCTATGATTGGGGCTCTAAAAACGGCTTTCGCTTTTCATCTCAGAAGACCGTCTGCGTTAACTTCTGACGTCGTAGGTGGCGAATGGCACATACTCTTCAACTTGGGTCTGATTTACTGCCCTTCGCAGATGAGGTGAGATTCCTGGGGTTGGTTTTCGATCGGAAACTATGCTGGTCAACACATGTAGCACAGCTTAAAGCGCGATGTCAGCGTTCTCTTAATATTTTACGGATACTCAGTGGCAAATCTTGGGGAGCAGATCGCACAATGTTACTACGCCTTTATCGTGCGCTGATCCGTTCCAAGTTAGACTATGAATGCATTGTATAATCTTCCGCACGACCATCGGTGCTGAAAGAGTTAGACGCACTCCATAATCAGGGCATCCGTGTGGCTGTTGGAGCGTTTCCAGCCAGCCCAGTTGTGAGCCTCTATGCCGAATCGGCAGAGACCCCTCTGCGGTGTCGGCGTGATGTCCTGCTGGCAAATTATGGTTGTGGACTTCAGTGCCTGCCTACGCATCCTGCTTTTACCCCTTTTAATTCTGCTGAACTGGACGAACGTTATCACCACCTATCCCTTTGTCCAACGCCCGCAGGTGTTCGTTTTCGAGAGCTTCTTCGGAACTACCATATTGTACTGCCTAGTATGTTTCCCAAGGGGAGAGGATGTTCCCACCTTGGTTATGTGCTACATCCCACGTCGATCTAGGGATGACATCATTCGGGAACCGTACGATGCCTACGTGTAGTATCCGTACTTTGTTTTTAGAACTTTTATCCCCTTCCAGTGGCCGACTTTATATATACACCGACGGTAGTAAGTACACGATGGCGTTGGATGTGCATTTGTTACCGGAACCGACCAACATACTTTCGGTTTGCCTAGTTTCACATCCATCTATACTGCAGAGCTGTATGCTATTTACGAAGCCATTCTTTATGTTCGCCGTCGTAATTTGGGTGACTGCCTCATTCTTAGTGACTACCTTAGCGTTCGTCAGCTGTACAGCTACCATCCTTTAGTGCAGCACATTCACAATGTCCTCCACCTTTTACATACCTCTGGCGTTATTGTAGATTGCGCATGGCTTCCCGGACATGTTAGGTTGTCGGGTAATGAACTGGCGGATGTGGTGGCATAGTCGACAACTACGGCGTCCAGTGTTATAGTTAATTTTTCCACCGCCAAACATTTTAGGCTTGTTGTGCGGAGAGAAGTGCTTTCGTGCTGGCATACAGAGTGGTCGACTCTCTGCGGCAACAAGCTCAGATCAGTAAAGGATCCTCCGGTACACTGGGCAACTTCCTCTCGTGCATCTCGTCGTGAGGAAGTGGTACTGGCTCGTCTGCGCATCGGTCACTGTAATTTTACACACAGTTATTTACTTAACGGGGAACGTGTACCTATCTGTCCGCTGTGTGATGCACATTTATCTGTTCAGCATGTGCTGCTGGAGTGTGTTGCTCTATCCGCTCTTCGAGCAACACACCAGCTTTCAGTCTCCCTTTCTGAGGGTCTCAGCGATGACAACCATGCGATA
Source organism: Hymenopus coronatus (assembly GCA_030762935.1). Lineage (NCBI taxonomy): Eukaryota > Metazoa > Arthropoda > Insecta > Mantodea > Hymenopodidae > Hymenopus > Hymenopus coronatus. The sequence continues at coordinate 320,926,777 of CM060900.1, read as the reverse complement.
GATAGGGTTTTTAGCTTTTTACGCCAAGTGCCGTTTTTGAAATCGTTTTAGTGTTTTGAAGATTTTACCATTAGTGACTTTATCTCACACTTTTTTCACTGGGGGTTTGCTTTTACGGAGCTTTGCTTTTTAATTGTCATGTTTGACCCATTTTTTAAATCCTTTTCAGCCCATTGATCTTTATTGTTTTAGTAATTTTCAGCACTGTGGGTTTACTTTTCCTTCTAGTATTCATGTGCGACCCAGTTTTATGTCCTTCTTTGGCTATTGCCATATTTTTATATATTCTCAGATTTTAATTGTGCCGTTGGCCATCTTTTATTTCCATCTTCGTTTTCCCCTTTGTTACTTACGCATATATATATATATATATATATATATATATATATATATATATTTATTTTTGGGGGGGGGCGCTAATAACCTCGTAGTAGAGCGCCCTTAAGCCCCATTCATCATCATCCCGCTAGAGGGACGACATACAGTGAACCCTGTCGTGCCCGGGTGGTCAAGACTGGAATTCTTAGGGAACTTTGCGCGTCTTTGTTGATTGTGCCGGCCTGCAGTCCATTCGTCTCCTGCGGTTTCTTCATTTGACTCCCGGGTGTGTAAGCCCATCTGCTGAAGGTCGATTTGCTAGGTGTTCTCTCCGTTAACTAGTCATTGTGATTAACTCTAGCGAAAATTAGAGTTCATTCAAAACAATAGATAAACTGTGGAGAAATAGATAAGACAAAATCATCACTTTGTCGATATTGTTTAACATACTTCAATAACTTGACTCAATAGTTCAACTATTAATTTATTGAGCCAACGAAATTCGAGAAAAGGATTAGTTCATGCTGAATGAATTTATTAAAAACTAACCTGTTTTATAATTATATTTACCTTTGTACAAAATAATTTTCCAAGCTGATAACATTCTATCTCATTAATCAAGGTACTTTATTCTAAATGCCTTTTAGCTCTTACCTCTAGCAACAATCAATCACTAAAATATACAGTTTAAAGTTGTTTGCTTTCGGAAACCATTTTCGGATAACTGTTTCATTTAAAATTTAATTTAAGAATTTTAAAGACATTCTAAGGCAATTTACCTTAAATATGAGGTGTCTATCTTAAATGTCGCATTTAAGAACGAACAAAAAGCAAAAAATTAATTGAGTAGTATTGTTTAACTCCCGTTTTTACGGCACCACAGGCAGCGAATGTGTGATCCCTGCAATGAAGTGATATTTGCCCAAGATTAAGGTATCTCCCCGGCAGTTGTCAATTATGAGGACTGAGAAAAATCTGAAAGGAAAAGAAACCTTAGTCATGGAGGACCGTCCTGGCCAGATTTGAGCGGGATTGACCTCCAGAATATAACCTTCACACCTTAACGCAGTTATCTCCCTGTTTTAAATAGTGGACAATCGGTGAACTTGTCCTTAGGAAACGTTTAATACATTTTTTTTTTTAAGTAAGTAGTAATTTGTTCGGTGTCTTAAATTATGTATATGGAATACTTAACTAAAATAAATGATAATACCTACACGATGCTGACATTAAATACAAAGTTACATAAATTACAAAGTACATAACATTCTCGGGTAAGTACCATATTTTAAGGCAAGTTATCACGATTATTTAAAAATAGATTCTATTGTTTTAATTTTGTTGTAAATAAGGCACTGCTTTGTGAATACATAAAAACCAGTGGATATATGAAGATATGTTCACTATAGGCTTCTACACCGATACGACCGCGCCGTGGCCGAGTGTTTAGACCGTTCGCCTCTCACCTAGACGGTCCGGGTTCGATCCCAAGCGACCGTATGTGAGATTTCTGGTGGACAAAGCGGTGTATGGACGGGTTTTTGCTTCGGGTTCTCTGGTTTCCTCTGCCATCACATCCCAAGCGTGATCCATTTTCATTCCATATATCATCAGTGTCATTTACATAAAATGTTCACCAAACTTGGCACAAGACAATTATTACTATATAATTCGAAATCTGTCTGCTTTCATAGGATTCATTATTTCATCTAATGATTATGAAAGCTCCCAAGACCATCTATATATTTTTTTAACGATTATTATCGCAATAGCTCGAACACTGCCGGCATAAAAAAATATTATTTGGGCTTTCACAGGTTCACAAAATGATCAGGGAACAGCGACTTCGTCAGCTATTAATGTGCTCATGGACGAGAAGCAAGAGAAGAAAGAAAGGAAAAAAAAAAAAAAAACCAGCATACCTCATCTGCGAGGTTTTGCGGATTAGCGGCTTTGTTCTTCACACAGCCCCCTTAATCCAAAAAAAAAACAAGCGAAAGTGAAACCTGTTTGCATGCTGACCTACTTATGGTTTTGAAAGAGAGGGTGCCACTTCCGCTCCTAGCTATCGACGGTTTATGCTGCAAAGTTGCTAGCATGTGCGTTTAATGTTCCCACAAAACCGTAAATATGGCCATATAAAAAACTGAAACAAAATATATTCCAAAAGCTATATCTGTAAGTGGTTTGAGTTAACGTAATGATATTCCTTCCACCCGATGTATACCAAAGATGCACAGGTACAATAAACAATTAGAAGGTAATTTCCTTTATTATATTTGCACTTTGTTCGCTTCTTTGTAACGGTCATGAAAGTGAAAACATGGCGTGTTATTCTTACAGGACGTAGGTAATATTTTGATTTATTTTTTCTTCATTATTGGCACAAAAACTTGTTTATGTTTCCGTTTATTAGTAATATCTGCCGGAAGAAATTGTTTTAATACATGTTCTATAGTAAATATATAACAGCTTATTGATTGTTTTACTCGTATTATACCTTCCTTAATATTGCATACTAACTGCGTTGAAACAATTAAATCCAGTTTTATTCACGGATGCTCCTTAGCTGCTGCGGTTCCTAGTGTCCCATTTCATATTGGGTGTGAACGACTGTTTAATTTTGCTCAGATACCTCATATTAAGCTTGAGGTTCTATTGCGTGACGTATATCTACGACACGTGACCACCGGCTTCACTTCCCTTCCGAAGAAAGCCATGCTAAGGAACTTAAAGCCTGAAAAAAATCCAATATCCTCCAGTGAGTTTGAACCTGCGACCTAGGGAGTCAGCTACCCCCAGACCACGGAGGACGAGTTTCACTCATTGCATGAGGTCAGAAGAAACAACAGAGCGACACATGAAAGTGTATTGCTTACAATGTTGTATAATTCCAGCGAAACCATTTTGAAAATGTTTAATGCTACGAAGAAGTTTATGTTTTTAAAAAGGTTGTATACTTCTCTGAGTTCTATATTGTTTATCAAAAAGTTTTTGTTTATGGTTTAAAAATTTCCATTGGTATAAACTTCAATTAGAATTACTAAGGTTTTATATTTATCTAACACTGAAGATATGCATTTCATTTGTTATGTTAAAATCTCAAGTATGTGATATTTAATTCAAAATCGTCAGCTTTTTTAATTTTTTTTTGACAAGATAAAAGCCAACGAATTGCTTCTATATAGATAATAGCTTACGTTATGGAAATTGAGTTGAAAATCTTTTCCTATTATGCTCAAATGTGTTTGATTCAAGTATAAAATGATGTGCTTATGCAACTCTTTCTCTTAGAGAAATAATGTTCGTAGTCAAACACCGCGCGCGCTTACTCAGATACACATGTGCGCTTACACAGACGGCGTGCGCGCAGAGTTTTCTCCAAACATTATATAGGCATTCAGAAGTTGTATTTCCGGTAAAATCTTAAAAACCGAATGTTTGAGTTGAATACAACTGTTCTTAAATTTAATATACGTAGTGTGTAGAGAAAGTATAAATGAGTAGGTTTAACTTCAGCCAGCAGTGAAATTAATGATGAACAGATATACTTAACATGGGGAATCATATTTGAAATTTCAGGAGTCTGCCGGTTTTAAACCATTGCTGTTATGTTAATATGTACACCGAATTTCATTAAAGTTGAATACATTCTTTGCAAAGTATAAATTATATTGCGTAACTATATTGCTTAATTCATATATTTCATACGCTTCAAAATTTGAGAAAATTGCTTAGCACTTTCTGAATTGGAGCTTTGAAACACACTAAAAGCTTAAATGTTGATATTTCAATAATCTTAATTCCTGAATTATTAAGTTTTTAAAAGGCTAGAAATTTTAATCTCTAAAATTAACTATTTTTCGTAAACATATATTTTTAAAAATTACTATTCGCGCTGTATAATTTTGTCCTTTATAATGTTACGATTGATACCTCTGCACATTCCGTAAAACTTAGTCGTATTTAAACAAAAACTGAGACCTGTTGCAACTTTTTGAAAGCGTGAGAATGTAGTTTTGAGAAAAGCGCTTTTATGTAATAGTATGCTAGGAGACAGGTGTATTATACCATCTGCAAATGGCTGTAGAAACCGAAGCAAGAGGACAGTAAATTATTTTTTCTCTGTGGACGCCTAAAGGTTCTAACAACTATTTGCTATAAGAAAGCAATTTTTGATTGTTTGAATGATTATAGTCAAAACTTCACTCCCAGTATCCTTTAATGAAGGCCAAAATGCATGGTTATAATCCCACTCGCCGTGATACAAGTGAAAAGTAGAGAATCTTGTCTAGAATCCACGCACTGGAGTGAAACATTTCACGCTATGATACTAGTACACAGATCATTTGTGAAACTTTTGTTCAGATATCTTCTGCAGACGCAGCTATGTGTGCCTTATCCCGTTTTCTGCCGATGTCTCTTCTTTCTTTTCTCTTTCCCTTTTTCTTCTCTTCTTTTTCATCCTCCTCTTAATATAGTGTTTCAAAAATCTCAAATACCACAAAAGTTAAGGTATAATAATACCTTAAATAAATCAACGTGTTATTTTAGTTAAACGTCCTTAAACTTGGAAGATAAAATCGGACGATGTATGAAACAGATTAAATAATGCTCAAATGAGTTTCGGGTCCGTGGAGCTTTAAGTTACAAATTTGTCTTCTTAGGATAAGAGAAAAATCGGAAACGGGCATTATCCGGTAACTCACCTACCCGAGATTCGAACTCGGCACCTCTTGAATGTGAGGTAGACATGCTACCCCCACACTACAGAGGCGGGCTATACATATATAAATGCTAAGTGAAGTAGGAGAGGAAAGAAGAAATACCAAGTCACATATTATAGGCTATTTAATGTGCACAAAGTGCATACATTTTGTGGTTGCAAAATGTTTTAACACATTGAAGCCCAGGCGTTTCTTTAGTTGAAGGGCCAAGAAACCCAGGGTTTTTACGCCTACTTTGAGTTATTATTTACTATACATCAATCAAATCTGCCAACAATTATTGGTACAATATAAAAGTATGGTATTCAAGAATTTCTCAACAAGTAAGAAAATAGTCATAACTTCCGTATTTTATTTTAAATTTACAAGTATCAAAAATTAAAAGTATCAAATATGAATTTAAAAAAAATCTGCGTAAAGCAGCTTACACCCCATTTATTGAAAGCTCGGAAATCTCTCGAAATTAGAATTTTCCAGAGCTTCATTCACATCCTCAATTTCAGCTTCAGTTCACAGAAATCGAGGAAAATGCAGCATTTAGCATTTAAGAACACAAAACGTAACAAAGAGAACACCACCCTCAAGGAAAATGTCGTGACTACCCGAGAGCAGCCAATATTACTAACCCTCCTAAATTTCCTAATAGTTGACTAAAGCGAGGACAGATGGTAGCACAAATCAGACGAGTAAACGATAACTGATGTATGTTCTTTGCCGCATAGCCCAAGACCGAGTTACGGTCCTGGATTTGAATTAAAAGGGTCAGAAATACATGTTCGGGCGTGGGCCTCATGAACATTTCACACGGCCCGAGCTATACTCGGGCTTGTGCTTCAATGTGTATGGAAAGCCTTCCAATCTTATATTTTATTTTGTCAGCAAAATTAGTGGTTTTTTTTTTTTTAGTTTTCCTTTGCACATACACATACTCTCTCTCCACTCATTTCTCTCTTTGTGCGTCTGTGTTCTCCCTCTTTCTCTCTCTCTCTCTCTCTCTCTCGCTCTAAGAATATCGTCTTTCATTCAAATAGATCATACCAGACAATGAGCAAAACTGTAAAATGAGTTCACAAATGGTCTCTGATATAATCGCTAAATTTAGATGATATGCATCCTAAGGACTGGGGAAAAACACGGATGAAGTGGGGCTTAAAATAACCGGATTGCGAACTCGGGCCAGTAATGTGAGAGTAGATGCGTTCCCCAAAACATGTTTCCCCTAGTAGTAGAAGAAAATAAATTGTATGTATCAAGTTTTTGGCGCTTCGTGGTGCACAGGATCGTGGGTTCGAGTCCCGCCTTGGACATGGGTGTTTCTGTGTTTGTAAGTGTGTCTATGCTTGTGTATGTATATGTAAAAAGGAAAACGTTAAGAATAATAAGGTCTACTAAGGAAATATAGGAAACTGGAAAAAATGGAGAATAAAAAAAGAATACAGCGCCGGAGTCCTGACAAGCCACCGGAACTATATTTTATTTAAAAAAGAAAAAAAAAAATATTCTACTGAAAATGGTTAGGATTGTCCAAAGATATCAACAATAAATTCGTTTCTAAGAATTTCTGATTTTGTATGTATTTATAAACTTTGTTTTAAATAATTAATTACGATTCCATATTACAGTATGTATGCCTAGTCTTAGCTGAGTCCTAATGTAGCTGCAGCAAGGTTTCTAAGACAGTGGTTGGGGTAGTAGCGTAAGACACAGCCAGTTACGAGTGCAGTGTTGTAGCACTGTGATATATACAAGCTAGTCTTCACGCATGAAAGCCTCAATATCAGAATAATCAGCCTTTTTATGCAATATAAAAATAAAGTTTTAGGGTCAGAAACCTGAATAAAGCCTAAATAAAAATTATGTGAATAGCCAAATTAAGAAAAACGTTTAGTGACAAACTGGTTAATTTTAGAACATGGGCACAAAGCTATACGACCATGGTGCACCAATGTTTCGAATAGATCAACTTTAAGCAAAAAGTAAAACTGAATGAAGCTTTTGGGAGAAAAAGTGTTAACGAGGTGTGGATTTGACAAGGTTTGCGATAGAACACATTTATGATAAGCAACATCCATTAGTTCAAACTCATACAAATGTTACAGAAACTATATCAAACTGTGGAAAGAATAAAGCCTATTATAATTTCAACAACTGACATTGTGGATTCAAATCCCTAATATTAAGTACTATTAACGAAGATATGTAAGGATTAATAAGCACATTCTTTTTTATGGCTGCTGATTAAAATGTATAAGTAAGCACTTTAAAAATAACGAATTGCGGGTTGTGAAAACATGCTCAAAAGTTGTGTAATCGTTTAATGACTTTCATAGGGTAATAAACTGGTGGGCACAGAAACATGATAATACTCTCTTGCTTAATATTCTTCTGACTATTGCATTTTATACCTTCTTAAACATTTCCGCGCAACTATATGCCAGGTTGGAACTGCTACAGACGTCATTCCTTAAGCCAACGCTAAATTTCTATGAATATATTGAAATATTTTGTTACATCTACCATTGATTTGTAGAATAACGTCTTAGAATGCACTGACGTTTGGAAACATTGCACTGCCAAGTGAGGGAGGGAAAAATCACATTGAACGTACTAATAAGGTCACGTTCATGTAGCGTCGAATGTATCCTCTATCTACGCATCGCTGAGAAATAGCTACTGCATTTTATATATATATATATATAATGCTGATATACAAATTATTCCTTTATTTGGCCTGTGTAACTTCGTTCTGTGCCTGGTTATTTAATATGCGTTTTTGTGAAATAGGCTAGGTTAGCATAAATCAATGCATGCATGTGTGTCTATATATTATGCATACAAGTGTATATGATATATGCATGTATATGTGCATGTGTGTTTTTTTTCTTTTTTTGCTTCTTTTTTCTCACATAGCGACCGCTTTTTTTTTAATATAGCAGCTATTTTTATTAATACTTCATATTGTACATATTAATGCATAAGAATTAGTTACAATAATCAATATGGTAATTGTTGAAGCCATAAGGTGTTTATAAAAGTAAGCTGACTGCTTAAAAAGTAGCCGTTGAGGAGCTGTTTGCGGCAGTGTTGCAAAAGTCTGGCACCAGCGTCGAAATGCACTGAGGCGCTTATCTGGGTGACGCAGATGTGCTGTCCAAATAGCTCGCTGAAGCGGAAGGCATTCACCATCCAAAACACGCAGTAGCGACTTCCCAAGAAATGCCAAACATTTTAATCCACTGCTATCAAGCCACAACAACCTTTAGTAGTGGGAAGACGCAGTTGCTCCCTTGCAATCCGATATGCGGCCCCAGACCATAAAGAATAGCCAATGAGACATTCATCCTTTGAGAAAACTGCTTAGAAATGGGTAACACTTGGGCAATGCACCAAATCCTACTGAGTGCGTAAGTGTGCACATATCAAACACGTTGAAACAGCGTTAGTGTCCGCGTCCGCTGCTCAGCTAAGGGAAACCGCAACTTCGTCAATTTTGCAGTCCAATTGAGTATCATAGTCTCATGCAAACAGTGTGTAAACACAACACCCAAGATCTTCGTTTGATTGACAAGCCTCATACCTAAAGGATGAAGGGACTCTTGCAAATGACCATGTAGAACTTCCGATTTGGTAAGATTCAATCTGGCCCCAGAAACGGCGCTATATTCTCGAAGACATCGATGTAAGGTTTGCATATCAGCATTACTGGCCAAGAATACCGTCCCATCATCAGCATATGCCGTAAGCTTGAATCGGTGGCCATAGAGTTCCAGACCGGCCAAGGATGACTGCAGGTGTCGCAGAAGGGGATCGAGGCTCAAAGCGAACAGACCCATTGACAAAGGACAACCCAGTCGGACTGACCGCCCTATGCGGTCTCGGAGTCTCGGAGAAAGATGACCGTTACAGAGTATCCTGGAAGTCGCAGCAGCGTAGAGGTTTTCTAAGAAGACAACAAATCGTCTCGGAATCCCCAAACGACGCATAATAGTCCAGAGATAGCAATGGCTGACGTTATCAAAAGCCTTTTCTAAATCAAGATTAACCAAAGCCGCTGGAAGCTTCTCTGTTTCAGCATGAGAAATAATATCTCAACATCTCTGTATTATGTTTCTGCCACTCGGCACGGCAGTCTGGACTTTGCAGAGGATTGCCTCATAAACCAAATTGAGCCGTGAAGATAACGCTATAGTCAACAGTTTATAATCACAGTTCAGCTAGGTAATCAGTTGAAACTCGGCAACGGTTCTAGAACATTGATGCTTTGGGAGCAGAATAATTACACCTTCAACAAATTTCTCTGGAGTCACTGCAGTTCGGCGAACTTCTTCAAACACCATGCTTAGTTCTGCAGCAATAACATCCCAGAATGTAGAATAAAAAGCATTGGGAATACCATCTGGTCCAGGAGCGGTGTTCTGTTTTACGCTTTTCAGACCTGCAGAAAGTTCCTCTGTGATAATAGGGCACAAAAGAGAAGAGCCGAGGTGCAAAGATACCGAAAAGGCAGTGGAGACAAAGCGGGATTGCTGTCGACACGTTTGGGAAAGGAATCCCTAAAATAATCATGAAAACAGTTCAGGATGGCGGAGGTCACAGAAAGTACATGCACATTGTCACAAAGTTCTGGTATAAAGCGTTGATTGCATTGCTTGCGGTCGCCAGAAAGGTGGAAGAGTGAATTTTGCTTCTGCAGCCATATGGTGACGATGGGACACATCACGAAGGCAGAGGATTTCCAATTGTTTGAGGGAGATTTGGTCCTTGATGGCATGAAGATGGTGGGACACGTCGCGACTGTCCGTTTGCCGATTGGCGAGATCCTATAAAACAGTATAATAGAAGTCGAGTAGTTCATGGCGTTCTCTAGCCCGTTGGAAAACTATCTGTTTGAAGAAGGAAATAATTGCTGGCTTAACCTTATAAAGCCACCAAGAAAGTTTGTTGTGGGAGGCAAAAAGGAGGGTTGTCACTTCCTCCACAACAATCAAAACTCTCGTGGACACTGTTCCTCCAAGATAACAGACACAGGAATCCTCCAGTAACCTCTTCCAGGAGTGGGAATATGCTCAATCGGTTTGATTGAAACTACAAATGCATGACGGTCACTAAAAGCAAGAGGAAGAACTTGTACATGATGGACAGTGGAAACCGAAACACGAGAAAAATAAAATCTGTCAACTCTAGAAGCCAACAAACCACGGAAAAAAGTAAAGTCCACACCAGAAAAATATTTGGACTCCCAAGCATCCACAAGATCAAATTGCGTCGTAATCTGCTTGAGCACAGGAGTAATATTAGGCATCCCACGTTGATCTTTGGCGCCAATAGTGCAGTTAAAATCTCCTCCGATGAGAACTTTTGAACCCTTAGAAAGGGCTGTAAGAAGAGCTGTTTTGAAGAAAGATTCACGTTCACATCTACGTTTAGATCCAGAAGGTGCGTATGAGTTCACTAAAACTATATCGTTGTACATCGCGGAGATGAGGAGTCCTGAAGGGTGAAGGTCGACATTAGTTGTGTGCATCCCTTTCCTGTAAATCAATGCCGTTCCGCGGCCGTCTGGCCAAGATTCACAATGTTCTCATAATTATACAGAAAATCAAGAGTAGGCACATTAACTTCTTGCAAAAATCCCACATCGACATCATGGAGCTGTAGAAACTGTGCTAGTAGACTCTGAGTCACTGGATTTCGAAGGCGATTAACATTAATAGTGACAAGGACGTGCAGAGGTATCATTCGGAAATATGTGAGGAAGGGAGAATTCTGAAATATGGGTAGAAGGAAGAATCAATAGAAGGCAGCAAGACGTATAGACTTTATATTAGCAGACCGGAAAAAGTTTAATTAGTTCCGCCGCTGTCCTAGCTGGGGGTGTTCCTGAAGCCATCCGTAATGCATACGAATGCACTCTGTGTTGTTGCGAAACTCTATCTGTTTGCTGATCAGTCATGTCATAATCATCATCCGGGTTTATTGCTGTTAATAGAGACACTTCGGAAGAATCCATACGTTGACCCATCAACGGCAAGGAACGGTCAACTTCATCCGACCAGGGGGGAGGATCCTTGTCACCTTCAAGGTGCGAAGGTTCCATTCTACGAAGTCTGGGATCCCGCGACTGCGGTTCTTTCTCTAATGGCACTTTCCGATGTATAGGTTTAATCCGCGGTGAGAGGAAGTTCTCCCCTTTTAACTTCTTGGAGTCTGGTTCTCCTTTCGGACGACTGAGGCAGCACCATCGGACGAGGTAGAAGAGGTCGCCGCAATGTCAATATTGGTATTTTTCGAAGTGGCCGATGTCGGTACTGCAATATCCAAATTAGAGGATGGAACAGTAGTAAACTCGGACACGTCCTGTTGCGCGTCTACTACAGTAGACACGTCATCACTTGTCACACCGCCAATGGCGGTCACTGGCTTAAACAGATCACTCAGAAGCCGCCGCTGAAGTTGAGACTGAGAAGAAACAGGTGCTCGTATCCAGCGTTGAGGACAATCTGCTTTCAGATGCATATTATTCTTACAAATGAAGCAAACTTGTTCCTGTCCACTGTAAGTGATGTAGGCCTCAAAACCTGCATCTTTAATACTGAAGGAATCGGCTTGCTAAGCTGAATATGTAGCAGGCGTATTCCTGTGTAAACTGGAAATCTATAGCGACCAGACCAACCATCAGTATTGATGTTCAGAATTTTTCCGTATTGTTGTAGCTCGTATGTAACCCTGTCATTACTGATTTCCGGTGGTACATTGTAGACGCGAACCAAGGTATACTCTTTGTCTGCGGCTGTAATTTGACCGTTTGTCACTTCACCGGACATTAGAGAAAACTGAAAGACTCCCTCATGCTTACGTAAGATGTCTTCATAGACACTGCACTGGTGGAACTTTATATAAACAGAATTTTCTTTACCTACCAATTGAATTGTATGCACCTGTTCTGGAAGGAGTTGCAATGCACTATGCATCCATTCATGTATTTCAAAAGCCGTAGGCAGTTGCACGCTCTTACTAAACTGCACTTTTATGGCATTTTTACGTACTGCCTTCTGTAGTTCCATTTCACTACCGGCACAATATATACAAAACAACATGAAAACCGGGAGGCCACTAATACACAGGCGCTCTCCAGCTCACGCGACGTGAACGGGCCAAGAGCCAGGCCGCGACTGTGCAATAAAGAACGATATTAACATTGCTATTGATGCATACTTACAAGGCATGTTTTTCGTGTATTTTTACTGAATGAAAGCAACCAAATCGAAACACCTTGCTTCAATGCGTATAATGCAATACAAGAAGTAGGCACATGTTGTAATGAAAACATTTATTGTGCAATTAATGTGGACAGTAAATAGGTACGGTACTACATATGACTATCAAATGCAATATTATTAGTTCACGTACTTATAATATTATTCATTGATAATAAATACACCGAAAAAGCATATTCTATTTATAAATTTCAGAAAATGGAGTTAAATGCACATAATTGTATTTAAACGTTTTGAAAATGACACTAACAACTAAATTGTGGTATTTTACTTTAATATTAGATACAAACTTTTAACCAAAAAAATGTGCAATGTAGTTGACGTTGTGTCTAAGATATTAACATGTGATAGCGAACGGGTGAAAGATGACTAGTATGTTAGGCTTGTTCTGTTGTCAGTTATTCCGACAGCTTTGGCAATGTCGTAATTTTCGCTTAAATTTCGACTTATACAAAACAATAGTGCTAAATGGTGGCGAAACGAGATAATTTCTGAATAGTCAAAAACCACAGAAAGATTAAGTTTTTCTCCTGAAGTCATTTTTATGCGTATTTATTATCGGAATAGAGAATTGCCAGCATATCTTTTCCAACCCACATAATACCAATTTTACTTTCTCTACACATACTATGCACATAGCAGGTAGAGAAGATATTGTATTCCACAAAAAGGATCTAAAGATTTTGAATAAAAGATCATATATTATAGGTATTTACACGACAAATAAAATAAATATCTTGAATTTTCTGGGAATAGCACCTGAAGGCCTCATCATTCTGGCTGAATTTTGGACAATTGGTAAACGGTAAGAGATAGACAACTTTACTACACAAACACGTAGATCTTGTTAAAACACACAGCTTATGTTCACGGTTTACCGATCACGCAAAGGTCATCCAGAACGAAGAGGATTTCAGAGGATACTCCTAGAAAATTCAAGATATATATTTCATTTGCCATGTAATTATCTTTAATAAAAAATCATTACATCAGAACTTCATTTGTCGCACTTGCATGTCCATCGCTTTTCCTTCGGTAACATGTCCTGCCCAATGCACTTTTAAGAGTATATCAAATAGGAGCACGATATGGGCGCAGACAGCGATAAGTATTTCTCGGGGTATTTTTAATTTCTTTGACTGTAAATTGCATACACGTGCTAGAAAAATTAAAAATGTTGGTCGCAATTGTGGTATTATATTTAGCGGTATATTCAATTAAGTATATAATTATTTCTTCAAGCGTTATAATTCTACTTTGCTAATTCCTTTTTCATCATTTTATGTCGTTGGGAGATGAACTTTCACGATTAGGTTAAGGCTAAAGCAGTATGCAGTGTAATTACAGAATATAAAGAACAAAATACCAAGTTCATTCCGTTACAAAAATGGAAATACCTCATGTATAATAATCGCTATTTACCATTTTAGTAAGCTTGGTTTTTGAATGGGTAGTATTAGGGATTTCTTCTACCATTAATATTTCTTTCCCTGCATCGCATTAGACTCGAGTGAGTTGTTAAGCTTTAATTTCAATATCCACCTACTTATATAGAAATGCATATGATGCGTCTTTCTCGGGCCATGATTATAGAATATCTCATTCACTCTACCTCCCACCAACGATATGGCAGGCTTATTGCTTTTAAAATCCCAATATTATGCCAAAACATATATGTAAATTCCTGTAATGTGAAATCTATAAGCGAACGTATGCGAAAGCGATACGCCCAGAGACCGCACACAGAGCTTACTTCCCACACACGGTCAGTGACACTGACCGATCCCATTTTATTTTTCTACCACGTGTTGTATGAATTCCACACACACACACACACTCGCGCCCGCACTCACAGTTTTGTTTTATATTATCATATAAACTTATATGATTATTGCACTCTGGTGGAAGAAATGACAACCTCTTAATGACGCTGTTACGAGGAAAACCTAAGACAAAATATTTGCCAATAAACCTAAGTTGCATTGTATACTACAGCAGTTGTGTTGACCACTTGAGTTATACCCGAAAGAAATTGCAATGCCAGTTAATAAAGCCTTGGGTCAACATTGAAGTGTACGTAAAACAAATGAGTACGCTTACTGACATTAAATATATTGAGAAAGGCTTTCAATGATAACGGATGCCTTATTGCTCGTTAAGTTAATGACTCCAAACATCCACAGTTTTCTTTCGATTACTTTCAAAATATGTTATACTTACTTCTGCCAAGATAGTCAAATTAATAAAATTCAATATCAATAAAATTATTTCAAATAAATCAAAAGAAGTAATCATTCCCATGAGTACGAAATATTAGATACTAAAGTTGATGAACATTCTTAGGGCACAGTAAAAAACCCACATACTGCACATAACATTTTAACGAGTTCCATCACACCGTTGTTCAGATATTAATTTTTGCTTTCTCTAGCACATATGTGCAATGTATGTAGTAGGTGGAGACGGTAGCTAATGTATTCCACCCAAAAATTTGGTACCGAAATTTCACCAATATTACATGTTTTGAGGTCTCCTGAATCCTAAAAAGCATTTTTAGAGAAAAGTCAGTGTGTATATGTGTGTGTGTGTGTGTGTGTGTGTGTGTGTGTGTCTGAGGAAAGCTTAGATCAAAACAAAAGTTGGTTGAATACCAAATTGGTATTTAAGTTTAGTATCCTCAAAGGATACGAAACGAAAATTTCAGGAAAACCTCTCCACCCAAACATGCCCCTTGCATAGAACATTTTTCGAAACTTTTGATTTTCTAAAAAATATCTCCAATGACTTTGGCTAAAATGCCGTACATTAAATCTGTTTACATAACAAATAAAACGCATATCCTGAATTTCTTAGGAATAACCCCTGAAGTCCTCTTCATTCTGAATGACTTTTGCATAACTGGTAAACCGTACGAGAACACACTACACAAAAAGTGTAGATCTCATTAAAGCACACAATCTATGTATTATACCTTTTAAGGCTAAACATTTTAAAGATATGCCCTGCTATTGGTTTAAATTTTTAAATACCTTTTGTTTTCCACCTGGTCTTGGAAAGAAAACCAAATTTAAATGACAATCTCATAGCGGCAGCTTTAAAAAGCTTTGAATTTCGCTTTAGCCTGATATATTCCCTTATTTCCCTCCTACTTATAAGGAGCTATGTGATAAGACCATTTCTGTTAATATTTATCTGATTAGCAGTATGTAGATAATAGAATACATAAAAAATATATCCTGTATGTTTTGGTAATAGCCTGAGTAAGAGATAGTCACATAACAGACAAAGAATGTAGGTATATCTCGTTAAAAGTATACAATTTATGTGACAGGCATTATTTACGGAGTTAACCATTTCCGAGATAGTCCTTTGATGTCGGTTTAAATTCTCCAATACATATAATTTTTCCAAATGAGAAGTCGTTCGTTTTTTTTTCTTCCAACTTGGTAATGCAACAGAACGGAATTTCCAAGCATCACATGGTGATCAGGTCTTAAAAGGTTCCATTACCATAAAGTAGATAGAAAAATGAGCTTCTGTAAAGATGTTTTGTGCAAAATTGTTACTCAAACTCATGTGAATGTAACACATCAGAGTTTTGAATAATAGTTAATCAGGTTTTGATGTGATATTTCTGAAGTGTTCATCGGATTATATGGTTTATCTTATCGCTCTTAAATTTTTAATTTCTTGATGTATACACAAAACTTAAATACCTTGTGCAACCATTTCTTAGTTTTAATGACTTAATACGGAAAGAAATTTTGTACCCATGTTACTAAATTTTCAACTTTTCGGTGTGAGTTATGGAAAATAATTTCATTTGAACGATTTAATATTTTTAATTAGTGTAAAAAAATTATTTAATTGGAACTTTCTGAAGCTCTCCTTAAAACTTTGAGGAGATATGCTGTAAACTATGGTCCAAAGAGAATGCTAAAAGGTGAAAAATGCTGAAAAAGGCAATTTGGAAAAATAAAGTTTAGCCAAATTTCAACGTACTACTTTAGCTAAATGTTGCAAGACCAAGTAAACTGCTATTTATGGCTTTAAAACCGTTGATATTAAACACCAATTATGTGCAGCATGTAATGCAGGTTAAAAGTATAACAGTATGGAAATACAGGAACAAAATCTATCCTTTTCACACTTTCTGCCAATCTTCACAGATACAATGCCTTAATAATTTTGAATAGCTTGTAGTAGCATCTAGGCATGTTATTGTTGTTAACTTATTCCTGAATTCATTGCTTAACAGTTTTCACAGATGAGTAGGAAGTAAACGTATTACTTATGTAAGGTGAAATTAAAACTAGTAGTTGAGGGCGGTAATTTACTAGACACTTCGTTTAGATTGCCTGCACAATTTGAAACAATATACTTGAACAGTTTGAAGCGTACAAGTGGCATTAGTTCTTTTACATTTACATGCATTTCTGTATCTGTTCTACAAACAAACTATTCTTACAAAACATAATTCTTCCTACATAATGCTAATCGAGACAAACCTCACCAGAAAAGGTTTTAGTATTTAGTTTCTAATAACTAGAAGGGAAACAACAAAATATACTAAGCTTAAGAGACAGACAAATGTTTTGAAAGCTATAGCTGTGCAACTCTCATGGTTAGGAGTAAAACAAGAGAGATGCGAAACGGATGCGCACTTCCCGTTTGGAAAGAGTTTTAAGTGTGTTAAAATTGTATCCAATAGCTGGGAATATCTCTGAAATGGCTAGTTATACAAAATAACTGTATATGACAAAATAATGTGTTTTAGCGAGATCTACAAGTTTTGTGGGGTAAGTTTTTGTCCATCTATTACGGTTTATCAGTTGTGCAAAGGTAATTCAAAACGAAGAGGAGCTCCTGAGCTATTCCCTAGAAATTATGGACATACATTTTATTTGTCAAGTGAACATCTTTAATATAGGCATTTAAACAACATCGTTGAAGCCATTTTTAGAAAATCGATCATTTCGAAAAAGTGTTCCATATAACGGATTGTTTGGGTTGGGGGTATTTTCTTTGAAATCTCCGTTAAATTCAAGTTTGATATTCAACCGATTCTTCGTTTTGGAGTATTGCTATCCACAGACACACACATGCATACACACAGAAACGCGGAACTTTTTTTTAAATTTTTTTTTAGGCGCAGTGGCTCTCAAACCATGTATATAAGGTGAAATCTCAATATAGAGTTTTTGGGTGGCATACATTAGATACCTTCTCTACCTACAATATACATTGTACCTACATGCATGCGAGAGAAAGTAAAAATCGGATGTGTTATATTCGTAGGACTTTCTACTATCGCTTATATTTATAAAGCTTCTATAAAGTCTTCCTAGTATAAGTTAGACAAAAGAGGCGACACGTCGCACACTGTGACCTACACAGATCTATTGTGGCTAACATCTCCAGGAAGCTACAGGTCGTACGCAGACAGGCCATAGAGATGCGTTGTAGTCCCTAACATTTCCAGGTTCGAAGACTTGTCCCACTCCTGGAACTATCCAGAGAGATTGATCAACGACCCGCTAATCAGGCAGCTCGCAGGGTTGTTTCCTTTGCACAAGCATCTACCACACCATCTGGCCAGCACCACCATACGTCACGAACCTAGAAACAATTTTATTATGCAAAATGAGAAGGAAATTGTATGAACAGGAAATTATGGAAAGGATATCGTGGTAGATGAGAAGCCACCCTAAAATTCGCTTACCAACCGCGGGGAAACCAGAACTACTAGAGCGGGCTGTCACCTGGGACCGATCCCAGAACCTCCCGAATTCGAATCGCAAACTTTACCGCGGTATTACCTTACTCGTTAACTGTTCCTAAGAGAGCTTATTTTTCTACTACAGCACGTTAACCGGGATAAATATTGCAGAAATAGCTATATTACACATTTCGTTGCAGTTACAACAGGAATAGCGATAGTAAAATATTGAAGAAGTGGATCTTATATGCTGGCCTTAGAGTTGCATTATTGCTTTCGTACGATCGCGAGAAACAACTGACTATGTACAGAACTTTAAACAATTGAATATAGACACTACTTTAAAATAGTAACAAAATATTGAACGTTTGGAGCTATTGGGCAATAACGAATATCTTGGAAGTTGCTTATACCATAAAGCTAAGAAATAAATTGTGTATTTTAAAGAAACAATTTTTGTGTAGTATGTTTTCGTCTCTCTACTTAAACTTTGATAGTTACACAAGATTAACAAAAATCGTTCTGATTGAAGTGTATTTTACAAGCTGTTCGCTCAAAATTGAATATGTACCTACGTTTTATTTGTCATGTAAATGAGTTAATTTATACGGTATTATAATCAAATTCATTAGAGCTGTTTTTGCGAAAATAAATAATTTCGAGAAATGTTCCGTGTAAAGGCAGTTTGCGGAGGGGATATTTTCTTAGAAATCTTCGAATCCTATCCTTGGAAGATACTTAATTTAAATGCCAAGCTTGATATTTATCCGACTGCTAGTTTTCGAATTATATTGTTCACAAACACAAACACACACCTGAATCGTTTTGTAAAAATGATGCTGAATTCAGAGTCCTCAAAACATGCATTTCTGATGAAATCTGTTTATCGAGTTTATGGAAACCAGAATTCTCTCTACTTACTGTTAGGCGGTAGAAAAATAAAAAATTCAAGGCAGCACTGAAGCTTCAAACTAATAACAGCGATATCTTAGAGATGGCGGATGCCACAAAAACTTATCTGCAATACATTATATTTAAAGAGATGTAAATCTTTGTGTGGTACGTTTGTTATTACTTTTATGCTTTACCCGTTTTATAAAATTATACAAAACTGCCACAGAATGACGAGGAATTCATAAGCTATTTCCAAATACACATTTCATTTGTCATATTAATAGCTTAAACATATATTATTTTAATAAAAATTGTTAAAGCCCCTTTAGAAAATATCGAGAATTTTAAAAATCTTCCATTTAAAGGCCAGTATGAAGCGGGAGATTGTTTTTGAAAATCTGTATTGGAAGATTCTGAACTTAAATATTAAGTTTGGCATTTATCTTTCATTTTGTTTTTGCATTATGCCGTTCACACACGCACAGACACACAAGTCTTCTTCTAAAAAATTATTTTGTTTATATTCAGAGGCCTTAAAATGTGTAGGTATTTCTGGTGAAATTTTGAAACTGAAATTTTGGGTGCAGCACAGTACCTACTAGCTCTTACCTACAACAGATAGGTGTTGGAAGTAATAAAACATGTTAACAAGTTGGGCCAAGATTGGGTGCCACGAGTTTTAAATGCCAATCACATGGCTAAAAGAGCTGCAATTGCACAGCAACTTTTGGATTGCTTTGAGCAGAAGCAATTTCATGCAAATGCAAAATACATACTCACAAGTGATGAATTGTGCTTACTCTATTGTACTCAAAAAATAAAGGGATTTCCTATGAAATGGTGTGCAAACGGCAAAACAGCTGCTCTATGCAACATCCTCAGACCGTATTTCGGAGTAGGTTGGTTTTCTACACGAAAGATATGCCGTGAGTGCTGAGGACCAATTTTAACATTTAAAATAAGTTTAGAAAGTTTTAAAGGTAGAGAAGATGTCGGGTTTCGATTTTGTTTCATACTATCCTACTTCTTCACATGGTAGATGTTCGGCCCCTTTGCTGCTAAGCAAGGAAAACTGAAAGATCCGCGAAGGACAACTTTGGATAATCTCCCAGTTTCTTTGAATCTATCACCTTGAAAAACACAGTGGAGAGTACACAGAATATGACTTATTGTTTACTTAGAACTTATTAATTCATTAGCTAGATTGCTGTCTCGTCGCTAGCGTACAGGGATAACTAAGCGCTGTTTTCTGTAATGAGTTGGATTTCTACAGTGTGGAATCCGACATTAGACGCGCATGGAGGCAGGGGATTATCTCACCGCCTATACATTGTGCCACGAGATAGCAGAACGTTACGGGCATGACATGATCTTCTCCCAGGGACTCTCTCCTTATAATATGAGATTCTTTTGCCCGCAATAAGGTGAACGGGACCAACGGTTTTACTTCCCTTCCATCGATTCTAAGGATTTTATGCAAATAAATAAATAAATGAACTCCATCACCGTCTGCCAAGCTTAAACCATTGAATTCAGGATTCTTGGGGTACCTGGTAATCACTAGAGGATTTAACAAAGTCTCATTTATATTTGACCGTGCCTAGTATTCTGTGTATTAGAAACTAAAACAATACAATTAAAAAGTAGGGAGAAAAAAGGTAATAAAATGTTAAGGAGATTTCTTCTGATATCTTTAATGCTGAAAAATATTAGCTATTGATTGCTAGAACATGTTACTTCTGTCGGAAATGATGTTATAAACAGGACATCAAATAATTACAATTTAAGAATGATACATTAATTACAGTCACAATATTCAATGAAATGTTTATGGTCTCACCATTTCAAGACACTCGAGACCAAATGGCTAAGACTTAGGTTAAAACGTGGACATAAAGACCCATATTTGTACAACTCACACCCATGCTAAATTCTATACCAGGTGTTTAATTACATTTTCACCTTACACAGCATGCCAAACTCTTGTAAAATTCAAATGAAAATCAGTTTTTTTTTCTGAACTAGCAGCAGGCTCATTAATATTGCCCTTTGAACACAGAAAACTGTGTTGTGTGCTGTTTGAATGGTTGTCCGTATCTGCATTCCAGCATTAATCACTAAAGAGTCATCTGGTATATTCAGGTTAAAAGCTCATGGCAACCATTTTACGTCCTTCACTTCTATCACTGCGAATATCCACATTTTGCCTAATGTGCAACAGAACACAGCATTGTTCCAGGCTGTTCCAACATTACTCGGCTGTGACAGAGTACACGGGCGTATTTAGCTAAACATCTTAGAGCCCTGCTGGAGTGGGAGCGTGCTAGCCAATAGTTATTGGGTCATGGTCATAGCACAAATTATTGCACCTCTTGCCCCTTCATTTCGACACTTCATTCAGCACTGACGTCAGCTTTCTACCAATGTCGAGCTATGCTGCTGGCAGACTATGAGTCTAGAGTAATCCGCTGCTCTCTAGAGCCCAAGCAAGATAGAACAGTTTGGTATAAAGAATTGCTTTCATTGTATCTAATTAACATTTTAGTTCCTAAGCACAAAACTGAATTTTCCAAAACGTGTTACACAAGGTTAACTTTCAAAGAGAGAAAACAGTTTGTTTAAAGTGCATTATCATTTCACTATACGCACATATGTTAGTTATTAGGGGATTTCCTACCTAATCAGTTCTAACGTACTTGAGTTAAAATGAATTGGCGTTTATGGAGGATATGACCAGACAAACGAATTTTGGTGTGATTAAAATTTATTTTTTGAATAATTTAAAATATTGAAATTAATCAGTATACCGTATTTTTTACTTTTCACAGTTTCTTAGAATTAATCTAAGAAAAAAAGATGGTGCTATTTTTGAGTATTATATACTGTGGGTCCTTAAATTTACTAATTAGCGGGACATGAAATATTCGGAAAATAAAATAAACGGATTTACCTACATTTTAAATAAGCAACACATGTAACTTTTTGTTTAAGCAATTACATGGTGATAGAATATAAAATGACTATGTGGGGAAAGTTTTGTGAAAATATTGTAAGCCTAATCTTAAGTATGCATTTCATACTTATGTTGTGGTCTATTTCTTTACCATTTTTCTCATCTATATGCGGTCTTCACTTCATTTTAACATTCAGAAGGAAACACAGCAGTGTTCTGATTTAGTTATAAAATGGAGAATAATTGCGTGACTTACATTTCACGGCAGTCATTCTCAGTGCAGGCCCTTTAATAAGCGGCTATATTACATAATATTGTCTGGAAAAGCTCATAAATCATGCATTCTTTCGTAAAACCTTTGTGCATTAGTAGACATGATTATTTGAGAGACATTTCTTCATATGTAAGCAAAACCGTCACTTTATTGTGGCGCAGATGAAATTTCTTCTTGAGTGGGTAATGCGATAGAAGAGTTGGGCTTACTTTCAATGCCCATCAATCCTCAATGCTTGCTGACGATGCTTTTGATGATGTGTTAATACTCTCTGAATACCTATTTATTATATAGTATATGTAAAAAATAATAACTTTAGGTCTAACCACATTCTGGCGCATATTATTCTTAAGCTGTATTTGAGATTGTAAACTGAGCTAATTGTCCTTCAATCCATAAAATAAGTTTCTAATAAAGGCAAAGTTTTGAATATATATGTATATATTCTAAGCTCTTCATTTACCTTTCAGACAAGTCTTCTACTTAACCAATCGAAAACAAATCACTACAGTGAATTATAAGATAGCTACATTTAACACTCTATTATTTTTAAATACCTAATTTATTAAGTGACTTCTAAATTACCCAGTGAAAATGTTGTCACCTGGTGCAGTTCCGAAATGGGTCTACTCACCAGCTAAAGTTTCAAATGTACGACATAAGGTAATGTTAGTTACAACCAACTTGTAGATATAGTTTCAAACCGTGTTGACAAGGAGATATATTTTTACCATATATATAAATAATTTTATTTTAATATATTCGATGCCATCTTAGCAAACAGCTTGATATTCTCAAAATAACTGTGCTTTACTGATCTTTTCTCCGGAAGTGCACATAAACAAGTAATCAATCCTGAATAGAGAGACAGGATTAAAAACAGCGTTGTTCCGTTAAATATAGGGAATTCTGTTTTTACCACACACACACACACATACATATATACATATACCTTTATATTGATATTTTTTCTGGAATTTGTTTCAAAATTAAAACAAAGCTCTACAAATTATCCCTTCTAACTGATTCTTTTTATCGAAATAAACCCTTCCAGAAATAGTTTCATTACTAAGGCTCAGAATTTAAGACCTTAATACGTGACCTCTGTTCATTGTCAACAGACGGCTCCTACCAAAAAAAGAGCTGTCACTGAGTACTCATAGTAGTAGTATTTTATTTATGTTATATTTATTTTGTAGTTTAACATCGTTTAGCCTGGTATATATTATCGGACAATGGATGAACGAAATGGGTGAAAAGATGCTCAGATGAGCCCGGGGTCCATAGAGCTTAGTTACTCAACATTCGTCTTCTCAGGATAAGGGAAAACCCCCGAAAAAGCCTACGTGCGTAATTCACCATAACAAGATTCGAACTCGGGAGCTCTTGAATGTGAGGCAAACGTTCCTGTGTTGTCGTTATACTCTTAGGCGGGATTGACTACAGGACACACAATTCGACAAAAATCCTCGTTTTAAGATTAGTAATTAGAGCTACATGAATTGGTTCCCAAGTTCTGTGAATTATTCATTACATATTTTGTTGTAGGCACAAAGGGGATATAGAAAGTAGAATAATATTTCTGTATTTGCTGATCTTTAAATTCCATACGCTTTCCTTAACAATTGAATAGTGAAAACAATTAAATAGCGGTAGTATGTAAAACAATCATAGACATTCAGAATTAAAACCAATAAAAAGAGATATTCCGGACAAGGCCGATGTGACAGAAAAACTTACTTCTCTTCAAAGAGAACTACATTTTGTGTAATAAGCCACTCTCTATATTAGGGCCTCTGCATGGCGTAAGGTCCAGAACACGATTTCTCTACGTTAACGACGGCGTAAACCGTCACTCCTCGATTTTGAGTAATAGAGCTGTAACGCTCTTTCCTAGCGATTACTTCCTTCGCTCCGCCCGCTCAATTCTCCCACTGTTTCTGCCTTATCGCGAAATATCACAGCCGATTTGGTTTGATGAGCGGCGAACAGCGCCTCTACACCGGGGGTTGTCCTCCGAAGTCTAAGGTTAACATATTAGCCCCTGGTTCCCAAGGTTGCGGGTGCAAACCCGGGCGGAGGGCGATAGATTTTTTTTTTTTTTGGCGTAAAAATCCTTAGCATGGCTTCCTTCTGAAGAGTACTGACGGTACTGGAAGATTTTATAGTGAAGTTAACAGTTGTTCTATTCTTCCTAGTTGTAGTAAACTTTCAGCTTCTGCGAAAAAACTGTCGCCAAAGAGTGACAGTAGCTGTAGCTTTGATACCGGTGAAACTTAGAAGCGATTTATTATAGTTGATTTGTCATTATTATCTAACTTGGTGCAGGAAACTGTAATGTGCAAGTACTGCGATAGTGTTGTGTCACAGTAATGGCAGTTTCAAATATTGGAAGAGGGCTTGCCTCTAGATTATCTATAGCATGCTCAGCATATAGGAAATCAAATTCCAATGACATCTAAGGTAGAGAGTACTACCACTAAGTTTTAAGAGGTTAATTTAAGGTATGTTTATGGCATGAGATGTATTGGTAAATATAGGAAACCAGGAGAGTCATTTTATGCTGTAATGAATCTGTCACCACTGAATCTCTGCAAAGTTGAATTTTTGTCTGATCCAACTAAAGAAGTGCCTGGAAGAAACTACAAAGAGTCCATGACAATTACAATTGAAGAGGCATTATCAATAAATGATGGCAGCAGGGATTTAACAGCAGCTTTTGATGGAAGTTGGCAAAAGCGAGGTCACACCTCACTAAATGGTGTGTTTACTGCAAAATAATTGGCATTGAGCATATGACAAAACATTGTCACTTCTGCAGCACTGGTAAGCAACACCAGTGTCTAATAAATTATGCTGGGTGCAGTGGTGGCGTGGAAATGTGAAGGTGTACTAAGTGTTTCAGAGGTCTGAAGAATTGTACAATGTGAGGTATACAAATTCTTTGGGTAATGGGGACTCCAAAGCCTATAAAAAGTAAATAAAGCAAAGGTAAATGGGGACACTATAATAAATAAACTGGACATGTGCAGAAAAGAATGGGCGCAAGGTTAAGAAAATTTAAGAAATAAATGAAGGGCAAAAAGTGCAGCAATGGTAAAACACTGACAGGAAAGGGGCAACTTACAGATAGTGCATTAGATAAATTGCAACATTATTATGGTTTAGCCATTAGAAGGAATGTTGGTAAAGAGTGGCTACAATGGGCAAAGCAGTATGTTCCACTTTCTTGCACAACAATCCCCAACATAGACTGTGTCCTCCTGATACAGAAGAGGATATAATGAAGCTCTGGCAAATAATGGAAACTACAATCATAAGACTTCTCTGCCATTTGCAGTAATGTAAGCAATAAACAGGGAACCTGCTAATCCAGATTAGCTAAAAAACTGTTTGTATGGAAACACCCGAAAACCAAATGAAAGTTTTCACCATTGCATATGGGAACTCATTACAAAGACGGTGTTTGTGGGACTAAATACCCTAAAAGTGGGTGTTCTAGATGCAGTGATGTATTTTAATGATGGTTATGTAAGGAGGATAAAAGTGTTGGAGAAGCCGGGCATTGAAGTGTGCTGCAGCACTATATCCGGCCTATACAGGATTGATCGCAATCGATTTATAATGGAAAAAAAATTGCTCAACAATTGACCAGAGCGGCCAGAATTAAACAAAAAGAGCCTTAAGAGGAAGAGCGGAGATCAAGATCCATTGGAACAAAAAGATTATGGTGCACAAAAGTTTTAAATTTTGGCGAGTTAGCAAAAAAGCACATTACTTTAGATTTTTCATTTTTCCACAAGGTCATATTTTACAGGTTTAGGTGCACTTCTTAGAAATTACTTAGGTTAGAGATCTGAAAATTTTTGTGATATTACAAGTCATGAAGTTTAATAAAGTGAGTGGAAGGATATTTTTCAGATGCAATATAATGCATTTTTAAAATGTTCAAAATATGTATTTTAAGAAGAGCATATTTTTTTCTATTTCCAATTTTGTTTCAGCTTATATCTACTAGATTAAAAAGCCAATCCACTCAAATGTTAAAAATATCTGCGAACAAAATTGTGGCAGCAATAAGTACCTAACTAATAACGTACATTTTTATAATTGTTTTATCGACCTTAATTTAGAAGCTGACTGACCAAAGGTATGAACATCTTACATATTTTGCACTATCAGTATACTAAAAAGAATACCTTGATAGATGGTGTAATTTTCATTGACACAGCTACCCCTGAATCCTGATTTTGAAATTAACACAGTTAAACAAAACATTTCAGCTTTCCACACGTCCTTAAATTATCCCACTTTGTCCATTAAGCTCAAGGCATGCAAAATATGGGTAGTGTTTAAAATGCATTACTACAGTTTCCGGGACCATCCGTGGGTGCACTAAAACAGAGGAACCATAACAACACTGAGAGAGAGATATGAATGATTGCCCAGAACTACTGAGTATTATATAAACATATGGTTAAAGACAACATACATCCGCAGTCGGCTAACGCTCCCCGTATTTAGGACTTACAAGTGGGTGTCTAAGGGTCAGAAGCCTGCACGAAACCACAGATGGAGAACCTGCAGCGAGTGGTCGGCCGTAGCCAGGCATGAGTGTGAGGAAATGTATGATATGAAATGCAAGTGAAATGGATGAAAGGACAGGTGATGATGGAGCAATTGCTGGAATGAGTGGGGGGAGAAACGGGAGGACCCAGAAAAAAACCGCCCAGACGCCGCTTCGTCCACCACAAATTCCGTATGCGGCGCTTGGGATCGAACCTGTCGCCTAGGTGGGAGGTGAGCGGTCTAACCACTCGGCCTCGGCGCCGCCATCTACATACATAGGATCGGACGTTTTTCCCAGCCTAAACATACTACATGCTATGTGGCTAACTACCCTACTTGTTCCTATTACCACCGATCACGGAAACATATGATAAAACACCGTTAAAACGCCCATGCTCCAAGCGGTATTTGAACTCTTGACTTTTGGATTACTAAACACCAATCATCTTGGTGGAATAACATGACCTAGGAAGTGCAATTAATTGAAAGCATAGTTATCCCCTGTTTAAAAGACCCACGATGTTTCTCCACTTGAACAAGGTTCCGCATGGCTGCTCTTGTATCCCGGCAGCGAGGAAGCCAGACTTTAACGCCACACCTTAACAGCGCCTTTTTTCACTTCGTACCACATTTTAAGTGCTGCTTTTATTTCAACAACTCGAAATTTAAACACACCGTTAAATTTCAATTCACATTCACGAATATGGAAAGCTCCAGCGCATTACATCCCACTATTTTTCTATCCCTCCATCAGTGTGACAGTAATAGAGAATAAAACTAAATTATTGAACTTAGCTGTTACTATCCCATTCGATGTACTACTATTCCCAAACGCTGAATTTTGAAGTTTTGTTATTTTGAAATAATAAGATCTTGAACTTTTTAGCAGGTACTAACTGAAGTTCCCATTGGGTGTTCCCTGTAGTATGACAGCGATCCTTTAGCTTCAGCTCCATCAGTGGGTCAAATTTGGTGGGGAGTGACAACCGGCACGGCAAAGCTGGCACGTTGAAGAACCAATTTAAGCATTGCCACTAAGGATCACATTGTATGTTTGTCCTCACAACAGAATTTCGGTCGTTTGTGTCAGGTATTCTACTTATGTATATCTAAATGTCACAGCCTTCACAGTTTGATTCGCGTAGAGAAATTCGCGGCGAAGAATACCTAGTTTCCCTACATTTTGGGAATGTCGCAGTAGAATTTTCATTTCTTCCATACATTATGGGATAATGTACTACAAACATATTGCAACTAAGGCAACTACAGTGCCTATGAATTTGCATAAAACACTAGTAAAGTAAATCAAGGGATGCTAAGGAATCAGGCCTCAGAATAATAATAATAATAATAATAATAATAATAATAATAATAATAATAATAATAATAATAATATAAATGAAGGCATTGACTTATACCTTATGGTAATCATGATAAAGATTAAAGTATGTGTAACACTCATAAGAATCTGGATTGTACACTCACACAACCTTCTCTTCCATTATGCTTTTAAAGGTTAAAATTAAAACCGTGGCACCACAGTTTTTTGGGCATATCAACCCAGCTTGATACAGAGATAAAAATCAGATACAGTAAAATCTAGGATCGTGAGAGCCATAATTCTTTACTATTTGTCCATTCTAAAAAATCCTGAATCAAATTTATGCGATAACAAAATCTTATTGAAAAAAATCCAGACTTAAATTCAATCGGTCACCTTTTCATAAATTTTGTAAGTCACTCATGAACATTTCTGCATTAATTGTTTATTAAAATATAAGAACTATTATTTTTTCACTGCACATACATTTTCGCGTCATGCATGGAATTCCCGGGTAAATTCGGGCTCCTTTGTATTCTAATATCTGTTATTATTCATAGAACCATATCTATATAAATGAATTGTTTTAACTGTGGGTCAAACACCCTTATCTCGCAAAAGCCAATTACAAAAATGTATCCGACTCTGATGATCAAATTAAAAATACGGTGTATGCAAAAAACTCCATACAATAGAACAACCAAAAGAAGTTAACACGGCGAAAAATTTACTCAAATTTGAATGTTTTCAAAAAAATGTCAGAAATAAACGGACAGAGGGGATATTTCCAACATTTTATATGATAAGGTATCTGCTTATTAGCGATATGATTCTAATTGTAACTATGAGAGTGTGGGACGGTTGCACTGACATATAGGGTCGTTAAATCATTAGGTAACCTCTCACGCGACCTCTCTACACTGAGCGAGAGAATCGATAGTCACCGGGGAAGTTGTGCCGGCAGAGACGCACTAAAATCCTTACCTTATAGTAAATGATGGAGATATTCATCTTCTGCTCTCAAACAGGCAGCATATATTGTAAAAATGTTCTTGCTCATTCACCTGAGATGAACAGCAGGAGTCTTTGTGATTTCTTGCATGATATTATCACTAAGTTCTTGTAATGTATGGGGATTAGAACGATACACTTTGTGTTTCAAAGAACCTCCTAAATAAAAATCACGACTAATTATTTTGGGGGTACGAGAGGGCCACACATACATTTTGTCGTGAGATACCTCTTATTTCATTTAATGATTTCGTGGCACGGTCTGTTGTTGCGAAATCTTCTCGGAACCGACCATTCGTCTTTCTTTACGGTAAACTACGATGTCACATTATCAAAAATTTGTTCCTCGTTGTGTCTTCTCAATGAAACACGTACGTTTTTTTTTTTCCACCAGAGCCAAGTTTCTCAGACGAATAACTTAGTGAATGGTCTATCCGTTTGGTGCCGAAAGGTTTTGGAGCTGTAAAAGAACCATGAATTGAATAATACTAGTAGGTATATACTAATACAAACACTAATAAGTATTAAGGACCTAATAATAGTTAATCACACAGTAGCTACAGTAATGTTCAGCAGAATCCCAGACAAGGAAACAAGCCAGTCTTGTCGGACGATATATTTCGGGACAATCGTATGTGTGGCAATTTCGTTTTCCGAAACCTTCGGTTGCTGATTCCTGCGCTCCGACTCCCGAAATCCCTTTGACAGTATCATAGTGTATGGCTTTAGCTTCAAGCATCTATTCATCCCTCGGTTCGATGATATTGAGAACGACATATATTCCACCCGCAACATGCTAATTTTCCATGCGGGCTGGTATTGTGATTATTATTACTATTACTTAATTTACGCATGGGATTCGGATATAGCCTTGATAGTCCACAGCACACGCCACAGAATAGGTCAGATATGGATAGATGCTCTTTCTAAACATTTGACGTGACTCATTGGTCCACATTTCTTTCTTCCGCACCTGAATGCAGACTTACCTACAGTTTCTCATATGATTGCATCATTTTATTGATGCTCTGCTTCATTCAAAATTTTGCACGATGGTGAGCCAGCTCATTTCAGGCGGATAGTGCGTAATTTTCTTGAATGATTAGATTCTGCTTAGATGGATTGGTTGAGTTGGAACCATTGCATGACCTGCTTGATCTCCTGATTGGAACCCAATGGATTTCTTCGTCTGGGGACATTTAAAGTCCTTGGTTTATGCGACTCCTGTGCCAGATTATTGGCACTCTGAGAGAACATATATAGACTGGATTTCACCAAATACGAAGCACTCCAGGAATTTGCTACAAGGTACGCGATGCTACGGAATGCAGGCTTTGAGGGTGCATCGAAGCAGGAGGAAGACCTTTGAGAAGTTTCTGTAACCTTCAATTTTATTTTATAACTTAACAATAGACGAATTTCAGATTCATGTTCATATGATTGTTTTTCTTTTACTCTATTAATGTTGCGAGGATGTCCTTGAAATATTTGACACAGATAAAGATACTCTCTGTGCATTGCTTCTAAAAGTGACAGGACATTCCAAAAGTGGACAATGGTCGCGCTAAAATACAGTGCTTCTCACGCACGAGTTGGCTGGTTGGTCAATTGACTGTAATAATATACAAAAAAAAAAAAAAAGCACGGATTAACCACCCATTTACTAAAATAGGTAAGATAACAAGCGATATTTACGTCAAAATCCCGTAGAAATAAAATTTGATTTGGTTTGATTGAAAATTTTTTTTTTATGTTACCTTATATTGTAGATCAATGTAAATCAATTGTCAGCTAGGAAAATAATGCGTTGGTTTTTCCTTATGTGTATATGCCTAAAAGTTTCTTCAAAATCAGACTGAAACCTTTCTACACACGCATTTTGTTAATTTTAAAACGCTGAAGAAAGAATAACTTAAGACTTGGTTGGGCATTTAACCTTGTTATTATCGCTCTAGTAACTACAGAAAAAAATTAATTGAAATTTCCCTTAAACATAGTTTAGAGTTCGATTGCAAAATGTTGTTTCAATGCTGCAACACTTAATAAAATAAAATAAACAATACCTTTCACATTGTCAACATTGTTGTGTAAGCTTTCATCTGTTCATTGCTACGAGCTTTTTGAATGTGCACATTACTTCTCTTTTGAAATTTCAGAATAGTAATTTAAATATTCTGACACGAGAAGCATAAAAATGAAATTCATGAATTGGAAATGCATTGCAGTGTTGTACATTTTATGACGGTTTAAACAGTTGGACAGGCTTTTAAATATCGTTAGCAAAAGAAGAGCACAACAATGAGGTATAGGTAATGTAAATAAACAGCGAATCTAGCCCTCACATCTATACTTTATTTTTCACACATTTCTTCTAAAGGAGGTGTAGTTAAAGAATGTTTAGTCTTTAATTATTAACGAGATATATACTATCAGAAGCAGAGTTGTCTTCTTTCGTTGTCGTTTGCTGTGCGTGCTATGATTTGTTCCTTATTGATGACATCTGTGAACTTTGAGATTTTTCTGAAAGATCTGTGTTTATGACTTTTGACGTTTTGGGGGGGGGTTATTTTTAATTTGTATAAGCATTTGAATTTCATCATTTACACACACACAAAAAAAAGTGTCCACATTCATCTGCATTTATATAGTTTTAACTGTCTGGTTTCCATATTGTGATAAGTAAGCTAGTTCTGCTGAATGTTAATATTGCTTCTGTTAACTTTATTGAATGTAGTTCGAAGATGTGTACATTGATAAGCGTCCTTTGAACTTAGTTTCTGTAGGTTTTCCTGCCATTGAAGTTCAGTACATTTCGAGACTGAATACACATTAGTTACCTTAAACAAATTAAACATAAATTGTCTTAAGAATTACCAATATTAATGATTTACTGCGTGAAGCCGTAAAATGAGACTTATGTATAGAGGCTGTTTCAAAAGAAGCGCCCACAGTCATACAACTAAATTTAATTCATGCTCGGATATGTCACATTGAACACTTTGAGAGGAATATTTCACAAACAACAAATACAAATTTTAGTCAATGTTCTGTAGATATGACATAATCTACAGCATTTTAAAATGTCAGCCTATTTTTTCTTCTTCTGAATGGTGCTTATTTTTAGCTACATGCATAGTTTCATTTGTGTTATGCAGAAAATTTAGTTGCCAGAGGAGCAGGTTACGCTGACTTATGTGTCAGATCTAATGCGAAGAAACCCGTTTAAACCGCGATATCAGTGGTTAAAAACCTTAAACTATCGAAATACTGATGCTAATAGAAGGTGACAGAAAACGTAGGCAACAAAAAATATATAAACTGTTCAATATAACTCATCCAACCAATTTTACCAACAACCGTGAGTAAAATTGAAATAAACAAAGAAAATGCACATTTCAGAGATTTAAACAGTCCAGATGACTTCAAAATATTAATTTTAGCATTTTAGAATTTTTAAATAAATAGCCAATTTTAGTTTCATTAGAATTACACATTACGTATGGAACATGCTTTGTGATAGACAAGAAATACAAACTTCGATAAACACAACAATAAAAGTGGACTGAACATTTATAAAGTTACAACCACATTGCAGCAGAACTAGGTAATGAAATACAAAAAAAAAAAAAATCTGAAAGAATAAGACAAAACATCATGCAATAGTGAAACAAATGTTTCGTGTTAAAGGTTGATTAAGAATAAAGGGGAAAATATTAAAACATGCATTATCTTAATATTTTTTTTTTATTCAAATATGGCTACTGAAAAGCGATTAAAGACCAATTTCATTTCATTTCACTTTCTTTTTACTTACAGAAGCAGGTAGAAGTATGGCATTCGGCCTAAGTATTTGATAGTGAGATTTCACTGAAAATGCATTTTTGTATTCACTAAATAAAACTAAGTAAATAAATAAATAGAGCCTGGTGCATTCTATCCACATCTACATTTTCTGCAACAGACTATTCTTACAAAAGCTTATTCGTCTATCTACTTCATGCTAATCGAGATAAACATTAGCAGAACTGATCTTGTTACTTACTTCCTTGTAGGTAAAATGTAAATAAAATATTTGACTGGCTTAAGGTGAAAGTAATATACTTTAAGGGATAACTCCTATGTGATGACTTGAAATTCTGTTCTCTTTGTATAATCAGCTATAAAAATTCTAGTAAACCAATAACAGGGAATATATCGGAAGAAGTTAATTAAAATCACGTGTATCTGATGAATTGTCTATTTCACGAGATTTACATTTGTTGTGTAGAAAGATTTTGTATTAAATATTACGGTTTAGCAGTTATGCAAATGCCATCTAGAATGAGGAGGCTTTCAGAGACTATTTCCACAAAATTCTAGATACATTTTTTATTTGTCATGAACATATCTTACATATACGGTACGTATTTTAATAAAAATCTGATTCAGTGGACCTCAAAATACATATTTCCGGGAAACATTGACATCGAATGTTTGGGTAGAATACAATACTTCCCCTACTTATTATACGTATTAGAAAAAATAAAAATTAGAAAACACCGTGTGTGTATGTATGTGCGTGTGCGTGAGAGAGAGGGAGAGAGAGAGAGAAAGAGAGAGAAACTAAAACGAAGTGTAGGCGACACGGTTTTCACGAAAAGCCCAAACAACCCTTCATACGGAAAATGTTGCATGATTGTTATTTTCTTAAAACAACTACATACTATTATTATAATATCGAATGTTTAGAATATATGCCTGGGTAATGAAATGCATATCATCAATTTTCTACGAATGGCTTGTGAAGCCGTCTTTACTCGAAGTGAACTTTGTACAGTTTTGCATAGCTCATAAGCCACAAGAGATAAACAAAAGCTTACTAAACGAAAAATTTAGATTTAACTAAAATACACTTTACTTCAAATAAGTATTCAAATATCTTTTATTTCGTGGTACAAGCCATTTCCAAGATATTCGTTCGTTGCTATTGGTTTCAATTTTCCTATAGTAAATGGTCATTCGTTTGTTCTCGCGACGTCATAAAAAGTGTATGGGACTTGAAGGTCAGTAAGACGTGTTTTTTTTTTTTTTTTTTTTTTTTTTTTTTTTTTTTTTTTTTTTTTTTTTTTTTTTTTGATGATTTGACTATCGCTTCAGCAACCTATGATCCCCTTGGAGCTATGATGAAATGTTTAATGTAACCAACGATTGTTTCGATTTACATGAAGTAGACAGAAAATTACGTTTCTTTAAGCAAAGTTTATACCGGAGGTATATAAACAACACAGGTAGGAAGTGAAATTTACGACACATGGAATTTTTCAAGTTATCTTCCTTTAATTTTTTTCCATATTTATTGGGCTCAGGAAGTAATTTGATTCCCTAACACACACATAATTTAACTTCTGTTTGCCTTTATTAACCCTTCAGGTGATATTTATAACAGAAAGCTTCAATATTCTATGGAACTTCGATAGTCGCTGATTTTATAAGCAAACCAATGCTAATAGTAGGACAAGAAAGGGAAATATCGAATATCTGAAATTATATCTGTACTTGTTCGTTTCCGTTCACTTCCGATCAGGCTTACAGAATTAAAACTAACAATTTATTTTTCTCAGTTTTTACTTCAATGAGAACTAAATGGAGCTGCAGAATGTCCGTAGATCCGTGGTTCGATCTCTATGCTCCCATGCTCAACCTGCCCGTCTGCACCAGAGTGCATCTCGCGTCTGATTTTCCCACGCTATTTCGGCCACTAGGTTCGACAAATCTTCGCGTAATATCGCATAAAGATTCCGGATCACCCCACCAAATACAATTACAATAGGCTTTCAATAACACTTGTCACATAATGACGATTAACTAATAATTGATAGAAAACTATTGGTGGAAGTTTCCCATACTTTGTGCAAAGTGTAACCATTTCCTAGGTGGGACACGAAACCAAAGGGTACCTGTGTTATGTTACTTCCTTGTGCATGTGATCCCTACTCCTTGATGCGCGATGTCATCCGACCCCCCTCTCCTCTCTCCCCCTCCATGATGCAATTCCCCCTCTAATGTTAACACGGATTCATAACTAAGCAGCGGAGTGCTAGAGATGTACCGGTGTTTATCCCCTTTCACTATTCTGCAGATCATCTGCCGCCGCAGTGCCAACCTCTCATCTCCTCCAGCGGACGACAGAAACCTTAAAGACGGCGAAGACGACGACCGCACGTCATGCACTAACCTGGCCCGCAAGCCACAGCCAGAGATATTTTCCCGGAGGACTTCCCAGCTCCACCATTCATTCCATCAGCGTCATCATCGTTTGTGTCGTTCCTTGGTTAGCAGTCGCCATTCCACCCCTCTGCGATGTTTGCCATAATGCCCATTGAGACGGAGGAGCGTCGAGAGTTTCGTCGCAAGATGAGGGCCAAATGTGAGTTCATCTGCAAGTACTGCCAACGTCGCTTCACTAAGCCCTACAACCTCATGATCCACGAGAGGACTCACAAGGATGATGTCACCTTCACGTGCGAGACGTGCGGCAAAACCTTCAAACGCCAGGACAACCTCAAACAGCACAGGTAACTTAATACACATATACAGGGTGTTCAAATCATGTCTACGATGTAGTAATTTGCACTGCCTTCAAAACTATTTTAAGTGAATTTTTTTCAAATTTTCTTTGCCCGTGCTCAAATATTACATTGATATTCTAGCAAGTACCGAAATTTATTTCCTTTCAGGAAACTTTCCTGATACCTATTAGTTGATTTCGAAGAAAAAAAAGTACTTCAGTGATGTTTTTACTTTTAACCTGCATATAAATCTTAGTGTATATATTGTTTCCTTTTATGCAAAGATTTATAGAAAATTTTAAAACTGCAAATATCACATTTTTGGTTTGTAATCAAACATAACCCCATCTTGATTGAATATTGGGTGATTCAGAGGGACGAAATTGAAATCGAAATTCTGAAAGAGATATTTGGATTCTCTCAAATCTGAAACATTTTTAGTTTGCTATCGGTGAAGTTAAGGCACACCTTATTGGCACATACGGAAATGATTAGATTTCTCACTCGCGATTTTGGATGCAAGAGCTACATTTTCATGGTGTAGTTAACAGAAACTTCTCTAATCAGAAATCAGTTACCGTACTCGGCATCTTCAGTGGCGCTGTTGAATCTTGGAACCACTATCTTTGATGTCTGGTGTAAACAATAGGTACAGCACAATTGTTTCGGACAGCTCAACAGAGCCACCGAATATGCCACTTGCGGCACCTGGCAAAATGCCTGTGAAGGCACGAGTATTAATTTACTACGGTTCCTTTCGTTGTTGTATGCCAATGTCAGTCGCTGCTAAGTTAAAAACCAAAATGTATATTCTGTATTAATTTTTCACCTTGTAATTTTAAATTAAAGAGGAGATTCCTTTGGGCGTTCGAGATGTTGGAGCAATGGTGAAAAATATGTTTTAATAGCTGTGGTAGAAATTGAATATGTTAATGTATACTATTAAGTTTTACAGTTATAAAACAATTACACAATAATTATTCTAGGAACACTGCCCTCCCTTTAGAAATTCTCATCCCAGAAACTTTTTTTTTCATTCTTTTTTGTACAGAATATACTCTTGCTGCCTACTCTGTAGTTGAATTTCCTTCACATAAATTGTTTTAAAGTGGCTTTCATTTTAAAACGAAAATACATCTACAATTAAGGTTTGGAGTTTTAAAATTTCTTTGGTTTTGAACACTTGCTATGAAATATTTACAATCACCAAGAAGCAATAAATAAAGCCGGCAGCACTTTAGCATTTTAAACTAAATTTATGGAATTCTTAGAAATTGTTTGCAAAAATAAAATTGGAAAACACACAGTGGAATAATCAGTAAACATAGTATGGTATACCTATTTTATGTTCCCATTCACTTACGTAATCATATGAAAGCCTATGAATTTCCGGGAAACTACTCGGTGTACTACATTGTTTAACCATACACAAATTGTTTCTTGCCACACCCATTTATACAAGCGTTGAAAATTGTTTAATTCAAGATATTTTAATCTTCGCAGAGCAGCCCTTTAAAACACACGTTTTAGAAATTTGCGCGAAACAACACAGCAGCAATACGATAACGGCAACAGCGACGATGATGATGATGATGATGATAATAATAGTAGGTAATAATAATAATAGTAGTAATAATGGTAATAATAATAATAGTAATAACAACAGATTATGTTCTTTAAACAATCGAGGAGAAATATAAGATCTTTATGTGCCTACAAAACATGTGTTAAACTGACATTAATGTAACATCAACCTATTACTTGTGTGGGCCGCGCCGTAGCCGAGTGGCTAGACAACTCGCCTTTCACCTATGGGTGGGTTCGGTCCCAAGCGACCGCATGTGAGATTTTGTGGTGGACAAAGCAGCGTAAGGGTGAGTTTTCTCTGGATTGTCCGGTTTCACCCATCGTGCTCCATCTTCATTCCATGTTATCATCAGAATCATCGCCTATGGTGCCACAAGTAGTAAAAGCGGGCGTTAAACACTATAAAAAATCTGATGTGTTCCATTCACATGATTTTCTCAACATCTCTGTAACAAATTATTGTTAATAAGCTTGTTCTCGTATCTCTTCAAGCTAATCGAGAGAGACATTAACAGAAACGGCCTTATTACTCAGTAGAAGGAAAATAAGGGAGTACATTAGGCTAAACTGATAGTCAAATGTTTTAAAATGCGGTTGCTATGAGATTGAAATCCGTTTCTTTGTGTGGCCAGGAGTTGAAAAGTTCCCATGTGAGAAAAGTTTAAGTATCTTAAAACTGAAACTAATAATAAGGAATATTTTGAAAACGGTCAACTCCACGAAAACAACGTATATGACATAAATTGCGTGTTTTAAGGAGATTACATTTTTTGTGTAGTAAGTTTGTGTCTATCTCTTACTACTTACTAGTTATGCAAAATTCAACATAATACATCCTGAATGCAGAGGAGTTCAAATCCTGTTCCCAGAAAATTTATAATATGTAACTTATTTGTCATGTAAATATCTTAAATATAAGCCATTTTAATCAAAATCATTATAGCCATTTTTGAGAAAGTAAAACATTTTCTAAATGTTTGCTATATAAAGGGTAGTAGTGGGATTTTCTTGAAAATCTTTGTGTCGTATCCTTGGAAGATGCTGAACTTAAATATCAGGTTTGTTATTTAACGGGCTTTTCTTTTTTGAACTATGCTGCCCACAGATACACACATACACACTCACTCACACACACACGGACATTTTTCCAAAATGCTTTTTTGGATTCAGGGGGTCCCAAAATGTGTATTTCCAGTGAAATCTCGGTATCGGATTTTTGGGTGCAATACAATACCTTCTCTATACACTATGCACATGGAACGTGTAGAGAAAGTAAACATGTTATATCTGTGTAGCAAAAACAGATGTATTCGTGAAAAAGATAAGAAGAGGTGCATTGACCTTCAGCATTGCAATGCCACAGTAAGGCAAGTTTTACCAACACTACGAAACCACAAATCTGTTGTGTTACAATCACATGACTTTCTCTCTATCTCTGTAACAAATTATTGTTAAAAAGCTTATTCTTCTATCTACATCATGTTAATCGAGATAAACATAGGCAGAAATTGTCCTTATTACTTGGTCCCTTGTAAGTAGAAGGGGAAAGATCTAATGTGTTCCATTCACATGATGTCATCTAGCTATTCAGCAAACAAAACTTTTATTCAAAAGATTAACCTGTTGTCTACATCATTTTAATCAAATTGAACATAAACAGAAGTAAGTAAGCAGAAGGGAAATAAGAAAATGCAAGGCTAAAGCGATAGCTTCGTCCTTTAAAAGCCGGTCGTTATGTGAAACAATTGAAATTCCCTTTGCTTTCCAGGAGTAAACAAACGAGAAACAAAAAGAAAGATGTCCCGTTTTAGAAAAGTTTAAGTGGCTAAAATTGAAACCAATAATCCGGAATATCTCAAAACCGGTTAGCTCTACAAAACAAAACAAAAATGTATATGACATAAATGAGATCTACCTTTTCTGTGCAGTAGATACGTGTATTACTTTTGTACGTAAAATGTTGATGTTTATTTAGTAAAATTATGTTCTGGAAATATCAATTTGCGCACTTAAAATTGTCATTAGAGAGTGAAGAAGAGCGTCTGTTCAGAAAAGGTATAACATCATACACTATATTGGCCGTTACCTATGGTTACAGCATCCCAAACATTTTAACCACACGTAAGTTTACGTTCATCTAGCCAGTTTGTTAGGTGCACAACACAATGTTCAGGTAGGTACATATGTGGCGAGTAACAAAAACCTAAATTCGAAACCAGGGATGAACTTATGCAAAGAAAAGCAAGTTTATCTTGTGCTGTTCATTCAGTTGAGTCCGAACAAGATTTGCGCCGCGTTAATATCCAGATGATTTATTGTCGAGTCCCGCCGCATGACATTTCGAAAACTCATTTCGAGTGTCATAAAACAACCCGCTATGGCGTGTAGAAGTAATGTGTCGTAGTGCGGTTGTACCTCCACACACACACACACACACACACACACACACACACACACAACCAGACACACACACACACAACCACACACACACACAAAACGCACGCAAGCACACACATACACAATCCCACCCCTCTTTTTCTGTCCTTCATTTCTGCTTACCTCTCTCTTCTTTCTTTGATTCAAATCCACAGTTTCTTGGTCTTTATTTTGATGTACCTTCTATATATTTTATTTCCTTATTGATGATTGCATGCAGTGCAGGATATCTGTCATATAGGAAGGAAATAGTCTGAAATATTTGAACATTTAAAATAAAAGGGCTTAAGGGGTCAAATATTTGTGTCTATAATCGTATAGTGGTACCTCGTTTCTCCCTAACCCTTTTACAATCTAAACACTTGTTTCTCATCCAGTTTTCAGTAAATTTATTTTCCTATTTATGATCAATTTCGCTGCTGATATTCCTTCCCCCCACTCTTTCTAGAATATCCTTTTTACACATTTCACAGTTTTCTTCTCTATATCTAGTTTTCGAAGATAACAACGCTTTTCATCACTCATCACTCCATTGCAGGGTCAACACTTCCAAACTGCAGTATGTCGCTCTCTATGCAAAACAATGTCTCGGATTATAATTTCTATCAGAAAATATCTACCTTTCAATTATTCTATTGTTGTTCACTTTTCTTCAGTAATCACTCTCTTCTGATTTATTTTTGTTTCAACCTATCTTTATAGTTCTGTTTAATTTGTTATTCCCTTCCACACGATATTTCTACTCTGTTGAAAAAGTAAGCGTAAAAATCTATGAACTAACCTTTGCATTTCTTTAGCTCTAATATTTCTATCAGACCATACTATGATCTACTAATCATGATAAATCAATTTGTTAAATTCAATTATAACAGTATCAGAAGACACGTTTGTTATTCACCATTTCTCGAGATCTCGAGAATCATTTCCGAGGTATGTTCATAAATGTGGAGAAGCAGCATATCATGAATATCTTCATGTTTGGAGCAGTTTCAGTCTGCTTCTAAAATATATATAAGAGCAAATATTATTACAAGGCTTATGGCTCATTGGAAGGAAGTTTTACTAGCGATGCTAAATGTCTTAACTCTATTGTAATAAATCAAGTTAGCACTAAGAACAAACACCTCTGTATTCTCATTTTAATACTTAACAACCATCAACTTGCCTACCCACGTTACCAACAGAATATTTGGATTCTGTTGTCAGTGATAAATCTTGTTATGACTCAAGAACACACTTGGACTTTCAGCCCCAATGGGACATATATTTTAATCCTTAGCATATTTTTGATGCATTAGTTTGATATCCGTCCCCTAAAACCTTCTTAATATGCCCTTCAGTGATGCTGAAGAAATTTTAAGAAGGCGATATAGACAAAAATTTGAAATTTTTGATATTTGTGTTTTCTTTTCTTTTGTGGAGTTTGTTCAGAAGAGTGTAAACTAGCTTCTTTCGTTTTTTCCATCAAACATAAATTAACCCTTTGTTTTGGGTATTTAAAGTTTATTAATTTATAGTTTACTATTGCAGTGTATTTTTCTCTTTCTTTTTATCTATTTCCTAAAGGTTTAAATTCTGTTAGTAAAAATGTGCATTTTTTCTTATTCTATTGGTACAAACACTGTAATTTTTTCTATTCAGTTTTAGTGAAACAGGAATAATCTGCATCAATTACATTTTTCATATTTGTCCTAAATTATTGTAAAAATTAAATGCTTTCCCAGTTCATTAACATTTTTCTGTAAATATGGATCATTTTTAGACAACTGAATAAAGTAATTGATGCAAAATTTTCCTTTAAGTTTCCAAAATAAATTAAAAAAATTAATAGCTAAGCATTAAATATATTTTGAGAAAATGTGCATAAAAGTAATATAAATACAGAATTAGT
Source organism: Hymenopus coronatus (assembly GCA_030762935.1). Taxonomy (NCBI): domain Eukaryota; kingdom Metazoa; phylum Arthropoda; class Insecta; order Mantodea; family Hymenopodidae; genus Hymenopus; species Hymenopus coronatus. The sequence continues at coordinate 320,885,252 of CM060900.1, read as the reverse complement.
GTAACCAATTAGTTATAAGGCATATTTAGAATTATGACGTTTCAAGGACATGAATGAAAAGGATATGATATGCTTGACACGTACTGATTTTGGTACTATAGAGCGAATAATGTCATCGATAGAAGAATTTTAAGTGAATGTGAATCTTTTATTTGCCTGCCATGAAACGCCCCCTTAAATCCTGTAGTGCTGTGTAAGTACAGGGCTCATTGCCATCTTATTTAACAAATTTACAAGAGAAAGAAAGAAGGTATTCAAGGCATTTACCAGAAACGGGTGATTGAAATCCACATTCTCGCTACTTCATCAACATTTTTCCTCAAGGCATATTCCACGTGCTATTGTCTTTTTCTGCTGCACGTGTCTATTTAATTATTTTACTGGTTTAGAAACCCTCAAAATAACCGATTTCTTTCTTTCTCTGTTTATCCTCCTCGTATGTAGGAGTTACACTCCCCAGGACCAACAAGCCAGTGTCTGCGGTCAGACGCCTGTCGAGAAGCAGAGGCTCTGGATGAGAGAGAAGCCAGGATGGATGATCAGCCCGATGCCTGGTATGAACATGGGGAAGGAACTATGATTATGGAGCAATCGGTGGAATTAATTGTGGGAAAAACCGGAGAATACCCACCCATTCGCCGCTTCAATCACCAAAAATGCGCTTGCGCTCTCCTGGGATCGAACCCGGGCGGCCTAGGTGAGAGGCGATTGGTCAAACCACTCGGCCGTGTCGCGACCTTCAAAAATAATGATATATAAATAAATGAAAATGAGAATTGGGAGTGAGCGGTTAAGATATCAGAAATAAACACATTTTTACAGTGCTACCCCTACACCTAAATTCCCAAATAAATAAGTTTGTTTCGCTGGCGTGTTGACATTAAAAAAAAGTCCTTAATTTAGTCTAGAATATTATTCAAAAATAGAGTAAGCCATTTGTAAATAGATGCTATCCTTTCGGAGAAATTGAGAGCTTGAACCTTTGGCACTATGACGTTCATTTAGCTCTTTGCTCAAAACTTTTCTTTACAAATGTAATATTGGTTTAGGACCCTATGAAGGTAAATAAGGCTAAACTTATGGTGTACAAAGCAGTTCAGGCTTTTATTTAATTTAACACACTGAAACATGGTACACGTTTTAATAAAATAAATAATATTAACAACAAAAATATAAAAATCAAGCCCAAGTCATTAACGATACGGCTTTATCCTGCTCTCGTTATGGTCTGACCGAATTTGTCTGAGCATGGGTGTGACCAGAGATTTTGCTCCAGAGGAAGATGTAATATCTACTTTAGTACATCTCCTGCTGGATTTATTAAGTAGATTTACAATACCACTGTCATCATTACCTTGAATGCATATATCGAGACATTCGCATGATAATTCAGATAGAGATTAATCACACTACAGCTTAATATTGAAACAATTGGGGGAAATTGTGCAAATGGGACCAACTGAATTAATCCGTATAACTCCTCCATAAATAATATTTTCTTCATCGACACATAATCCGAAATTAAACGAAGGTTTCTGAAATGGCAATATCACCTTTTAGGACGAAAAGAACAATGTGTGTAATCTACGCATTAAAGTATTTTTGGTGTGTAAACACTTAATCTGAAACATGGAAAATGAATAATAAATTTTCATTTATTATATAGTTTATTTGTTAGTTATATTTAAACTTTGAATAACTATAGATTCTATAAATATTTAAACCTATCTGCATTTTTTCGTGTTTTCAAAGTCAAGTGTTAAATTCGATTTACTGTCCATGTAAATGAATGATATAGTTTTAAAACCATATATGTATTGTGTTTATATATTTTTGTGTAAATAATGTTTATATTTCATGTGAATGTTTGGCACGTTGATACCATTTGGTCCTAAAGTCATATGGTGTAAAATTGCTTGAGGACATTAAAATTAATTAAAACAAACCATGGGGTTTACGATCTAAATGATCATTTGAAGATTTCTTATTAACTTTCACTGTAGAATTCGTATAAAGATGAATTTAAAACATCTAATAAAGCTTTAATGCTGAGTATACTCAGGCACCATTCGATTTTCGGACCATTGAGTAACCATGTGGCCAGGAGACACTCAAGTGGTTTCTCTCTTTTCCCCTGTAGATGTGGGTGGCGGTGATGCGTTTGCCCGACATGCCACACCCTTGTCTAACTGTAAGGATACACCACCCACACACAGTACGTGGATAAAACATCGTTACCTGTTACAGTTGCTAGTACTTTTGTGACACTGAATGAACGCTGGCATAAGGAAGTATATCAGTATCTGTTAAAGTAGACCTTTAATTCAGTGCAGCCTATGAGCTAACAGTGCCTTCCATGTCCATTTTTCTAAGTAAACCGTAATGTGTCCATGTGACAAGCAATGGTTTCCTTTAGTGATTTAAAGTTTGGGTTGTTTAGAAAAAATATATTAGATAGGACAGATCGCAGTTTTGCGAGGTATATATCACCCAGTGAATCACTCAGTGTCTTAGGTGACAGTTGTTGCTTATTTACTTTGTAGATTTGCTTTCTGCATTATCGCTTGCTTGTTTGTTTGCTTGCTTGATAGTTACTTAGAAGCATATTTTGCTCTATATGTATGGCATAAAATCTAGGATGTGGCATGTGTAATTTGCTGTGCTTTATTTTAGAAAAAAGAAACTAACCTAACGCCAGAAAAAATTGAAATTCATTTGCACAGCTTAGTATGCACAAAAATAGTGCAAACGCTCTATTGCTTTTAGCTGCCTTTTATGGGATTCTGGATCTAGCTGTCGTAGTCTATTTAGTATTCTGGTGCTACTGAAACTGGGTCTTACATAGTTTTTTCTGTTGGTAGATTTATAATTCTACGAAATAAGCAAGTTACAGGGTGTCTCCAAAAATTGAACATTAATTTAAATATTCAAAGCTTAAAATTTTTGAAAGAACTATGTGCGCTGAAAGAAATATATGAAGTATAGCTCCATTTTGTCAGAAATTAATGCTTTCAGTTCGCCCGGATATTGGTGGCCAGTTTTATTTTTTGAGACATTCTGTAGGTATCTGCTCGTTCAGTTTTGTTTCAATGTATCATTTTTCCTCTAGGTCCATACATTCCACACCATGCAAGGCTGCAAACGGATTCTCGCCAAGGTTTTAAGGACTTTCAAAACTCAACACCAATATCCACGATGTGCAACTCTAAATCAAAGAGATGTACCCATCAAGAGGCTTCCAAACCTATTTCTAGGCTATACCTAGAAAGAACATTTCAGAATGTCGTTGCATTACACCAACAAACAGATCTAACCTCACAATGGTTCTCTACCGGCCCTGGCCCTCCCATAAAGGGCAGCATCTGTAGGAATCACACCTTAAAGTCTCATCTTCGTTGGACATCTAAGTCTAATTAATAAACTAGTTATTCCCAAGTGTGTGAAATATTCTAGTGAACGTAAGACTGGCCTTTTGTTATGTACAGATCTGGTACATTCATATGCAACGATGCAAACAAATCTTCCAAGTGTTGTTAAGTGAAAGAACATTCCGAAGCAAGCTGAGAATTTGCAGCGTAATACTTACAGTGAATCCAATACAGATTTATGATCCAATATTACTGACACTGTTTACCGTAAGTCAGTCACACATACTGTGTTACAATTTCCTATGATCAGTGTTTTCAGATACTCGAACAGATACCTTTTACAGAAACTCTGGCTGAAACTCCCAATCTACGAACCCCAGTGATACTTTTCCGTGTTTAACTGAGCAGTGTATCCGCAACAAGCACCTCGACACTTGTCCACAACTAAACATTAAACATATACAGTTTTAAGGAGAAAATCCAGGGGGCCTTCACTACAGTGACTTCCACATGATGCAATAGACTTTTGCAGTTGTAATGTCAATTTTTTCCAGACAAGCTTCTTTCCAGTGATGCTTAAAAGCATCTGGCGCGAAAGTGTTGCGTATGAAGACTATTTCTTCCGTGGGAATATTTGCATCAACATATTTACCCCTTTTCCATAGTTGTAGACAAGTATCACATCCAAGAAACCTAACGATGATACCAAGACGTAAAATAGACACATTACCTTTCTCCTGAAAGCTGTGCATCCGTCACATTTTTTCTACAATAATGAACAATATTAATTTAATTATTTAATATAACTGAAGAATTTAGATGAAATACTTCTAACAAATCACATAGTTATGTACACTACTCTTAGTTCTCAAACAACTTAATTAACGATGGTGTGAAAAAAGACACATTCGCAGTAATTATGCCTTCTCTGAAATAATATCAGAAATACAATTTAATATCAGCAGTTTTTTCATACACAGATTTAGTTTAATTGCTTGATTTGTATAACTGAAGAAATCATTGTCATTATTTTGCTTCATACTAAAGTTAAACATTATCCACATGATTATTGACACAAAATAGCGAAAAATTTAGAACAATTTATTCTTAAAGATACAAGGTTATTAGTAAAACCATGTTTGTGAATGAATATCTTTACGGTTAGATTCTATGACTGAAAAACCGATTTGTTTGGTATTGACAAATTAGTTAATGCCAAGCAAGGTTTTCTTTCAAAATTGCAGAGTCGTTTTCTGAAAATGTTATAGAGCTAAGAAATATATTTTTCTATTTATCAGAGCAATATAATAATATTAAGTTTTATATATATTAAATTTGTTTGGCAAAATGAGGGAATTATGTGCATTCGTAAAACCTCCTCTGCACATGTGTCCAAGCAAAAGAAAACTTATAAACATGCTATGTATATATACACTATATAGAGTAGATTAATTTACGTCTGGTCGTTTAAAAGGGCTAGTGACTATTTCTCTCGACTTTTAGCGCTTGTGACCTTGTCTTCTTAAGACATCCAAACAATACATGCAGTGTTTCTGAATACTGTTCGTTTATATATATACAAATGATAAATAGTATATAAGTACTGAAACTATTTATCATTTTAAATTTAATTTTCTTCATAGCTCTTTAAATGACATATTTTAGTAAAAGTGTAATATATGTCTGCCCTTATTTAAATAATTTTACTGAATGATTTTAGAGAAAACAGTGAATTTATTTGAATGAAAACTATTACTAGGATAAAAGTAATAGAATCCAATACCCATAAAGCTAGGCAAACAATTTCCACTTGTTTATTATTTAACAGCTACACTTCTTCAATGAAATAACTAGGGATAGCATCTTGGGGACCAATAGCGGGACAGAATCGAAGTTAGCGCAGCATGGTATGTAATTGTGATGTGTTGACAATGCAGTGTGTTTGTAGTGGGACTAATAGAAGGAAAATAGGACAGTGGTTGCGTGGTAGACTGTGATGTGTTTACTAGCAGTGGAAGGCGATTGAATTTGGGTGGGTGATAAACATAAATACCACTGATTTACGGGAACTAACAATTTTGATATTTAAACGCATTAAATTGCTGCTGTGCAACAATTCATAAACATCATTATCCGTTTCATTTTCTTTCAAGATACATAGATTACAATGCACCACAATATACATTCGTAATGTCTCAAATGTGAATCGTCTCCGATTGGCTCGTAAACAGGCCTAATTTTGTGAAAAACTTGATGTGATTGAAGCAAATTAGATATAGATCACATCATCGGCTATTGTTTAAGATACTCCATCAGCAACTATTTCCGTAGCAACACCTCGTATCACATTTCATATCTCACGTATTATTGAAAATCCGACATGTTTTTTTCCAAACGCTGTCTTCATTTTCTTTTTCACACGGTCTATAACAGGTGTCACGGGTCTCTGATTAATTGCTTGCACAAGTTCATCGACAGCTTTCACTGCTCGAGGCATTTCAATGCGATGTTTTCAGATATGTATTATTGTCGTAGATGTATCGTCAAGGTTCCTCAGTATGAATTGCAAGCTTCATGCAATCCATTTGAAGCAAGAGATTTTACAATTTTGACTGAAGGGCATGCACTATCATCAAAGGAATTAATTACCTATAAAAATTATTGCAATATACAGTATAGTATACTGCTGAGTCGAGTCACGTTCCCCAACGCGTTATTACAGGCTTTTTACATTCGGCATGTGCAGTCGCCATTGCAGGTCTGTCCACTCGGTATGTATGCAACTGGTATCCGCATGTGTCCCTCTACCGGTCCCCAAAATGCTATCCCTAGTAAAATTAAAATATCAGATTACATTAGTATACATTTCGTTAAATCTCACCACAGTTTAAGCTTAGGTTTATTGACTATACCATATAAAAGTAGCAAAATAACTCCTCGGCTGAGCGAAATCTATTCCTTTTACACTCATAATATTAATTATTCTAGTCTAATTAATGATCGCAGAGTGAAAAATGAGCAAAATCAATTAAATGGATTATGCTTACGAAAATAAGCAAGACTTGGGATCCATGCAGCACCATTTAAGATTCAAAACATTGCGGCCCACGCTTTAAAGAAAAAAGGTTGTAACCAAACTCCCAAGCTTATTATAGTTTTCCATAATCATTTTAATTTTGTCAGCCATAGTAACGTTTTATCAATGAACACACAAGGAATATCCTACCATTGTATTATAACATAATGCAGTAGTTCTCAATGAATATTATAATTTCAAGAGCTATGGAGAAAAAATGATATAGGTATTCGCGAAATACTGCATAATAAACCTTTGTACCTTTAACATATGTTGTATATACCTACGTATATAGATTTTATGTTTTATGGAATTCAAAGATTCGAAAATAATGTTCAGGTTTAACCCTGAACACTAATATCTAGGAGTATACACGACTGTATCCAATGCTGGTATGTAGCTAAAATTCTGCATATAGGATCAATAAAATGTTTTTATTTTCGTGAGCAATGTATTGATGTATATTTTTAAATAAACCATAAGGAAACAATTTATATATATATATAAACTATTTAAATCCAACTGGTAATTATGAATTTAACATTACTGTTCTATTTGCATTGATATAGTAAGTGTGAGAATATATAGAGCTCAAACAGCATAGATATTATGTTTTATTTGAATTCAAAGTCTTCCAAATAAAATTTAACTAAGTGTAGTTTCAGAGTTTAAATAGAATAATTTATACATAAGTATTAATAGTGAATCACTGAGACAGGAAACTAATCAACAATATGCAATATCAGCTGGAAATGAGGCGACAGAAATAGCAACCTTGTAAAACGTATAACAATCTCTCACAAGTTAGAAAAGTTATTAAATCAGTTTACCAATTGATCTTCACTCGACTTGTTCTGGAAAAAGGAAACCTTAAATTACAGGTGAACCCTTTGAACCGCGTGTCTGTTGTGGAAAATAATGTTTTGCCTCTAACACGCCTCTCACCTGGATGGCCCGAGTTCGATCCCAAGCGACCGCATGTGGGATTTGTGGCGGACAAAGCTGCGCAGGGGTGGGTTTTCTCCGGGTTCTCCGGTTTCCCCTGCCATCGCATTCCACCGGTGCTCCATCTTCATTCTACATATCATCAATGTCATCGCCTGCGGTGTCATTTGCAGTAAAAGCGGGCGTTAAGATGCATCTAAATATCGAAGAAGTTTTTCCTGTAAACTGTAGAACAAAGAGTATGATATAAAGGAAACAGGAATTGTCGGATTTTGATCAATATGCTCTAGAAAATTGCTTCTTAAATACTACACATTTATGAAAGAATTGTATCTAGAGTAAAACTCAGCGGTGCTACCAGTTTTAGAGCTAGTGTTCAAGGAAGTGTGAAAATACTTGTTATGTACCCAGAAGGAAAACTCAGGAGGACATTATTTGGCATCTGTCTTGGTGTATTTGCACATTGTTATAGGTGACAGTGAATAATACTATTTGCACTAGACGAGCTTCCAAGCCATGGTAAACACTGCCAATTTCCTTGCCTCTTGGAACATTAAACATTCTTCTCGAATCTTATTAGATCACTTGAAAGTTTACGTTGGCTGAAGGATTGGAATGGCGAAGGCACTCCAAATGCTGAACAAACGACGTATAATAATGATGTCATTACCTAGGTGTTTTACTTTGACAAATATTAAAAGATGCCTTAAAGCTTATTTGAAAACATCAAAGAATAAATCCTTTATATTTAGAAGAAGAAAACGCACATGTGCATGATAGCCATGTTAAGTTCGCACTAAAAAACTTTGTTAATGAGTCTGCACAGCTTTCGCATTCGAGGAGATGGTATTTTCCACAGTACTTCCCACATAAGGAGCAAATGCAGTGTGCATTGGTTTCGTGAAAACTCTTAGTACGGCATATCTTGCCATTGTTTTGAACTCGGAATTGTTTTACTTTATTTCATTATAAGGATTTAAAAATAATATATAGCAAGAAGGAAGGCTATTTGGCAACAATTAAACGGGCCTAAGTATGTTTTGAGTTACATGTCGATATTATCCTATTGTAGGTACATGTTTTGGTCCAGCGCTGTGGTGTAGTGGGCTGGAGTGTGGAGCTTTGGTTCTCGGCCACAGAATGTGCCGGGTACGATCCCACCCTTGAGGGTGCGGATATTAAGTTCCGGGTGTAGAACCGGTGCCCACTCAGCATCGCGTGGAAAGTGTGGAGCTGCGATAGACAGCGTTCCCGGCAATGGTAGCTTATATTTCAGCTGGGGGGATAAGCACAACACTTCACATGCCTTAGTAGGTCCTTTGTATGTTCAATGTGACTCCTGAGAGGAAGGGATGAAGGGTGATCCGAAGAGCGACCAGATCCAGACGACGATGTGCCCTACCAAGTTCCCCCGCCGGGTCCCTAGCTATTAAAATCTTGACACGCCTAGTCTTGTTTTAGCCACCCACAAGGAAGGAAGGCGGCCGCCAAGGAGAAAACTTCCAAAGACCCAGCTCCGACGCCCCGCCGCAACACACAAACCACCATAGCTTCCTCTTACAACCTTGAAACCGAGCAAATAAATGATGAAGACAGAACATTTGGGACAGTAGAAAGAAAGGAACTTCTCTAGGAATTAACTAATGACCTGAAAAACCGCTCCCCCCCCAAAAAAAACAAAAGAAGAACAAAAAACAACGGGGAGTTGTCGTGCCGCCAGGAATTGAACCCGAGACCTCCTAAATGCGAGCCCCATACGTTATCACGTAATCAACTAATGTCTTATTTTTTTAAGTGGTATAATAGGCAGTTATTGGTCCTCTTACGGTCAGAAAGTTCTAATTTGGTATGATCTCTTGGTTACGCTTTGTTTTCATCTCCTTCACCTAAGGTAGACATGACATTTCCTGTTGATGGGTGTAGCAGGGTGAATCCACGGTAGCATGCTGCAAAACATTCGCAAGGGGTCATTGTCAAAATGATGTTACAGATCAAGCTGGGACATTTTACTGAAAGTAGATCGAGAATAAAAATATACATATGTCGACTTTCTTGCTCATGAACCTATGTTTGACAAGAAAAAAGTATTTACAAACTATAACTATTCACTAGTAATATTTATTTATTTATTTATTTGCATATATCAGCGCTTAAAAACATTAAACAAGAGAACTTAAAACAAGGAAAGATTTTTATCTCTTCAGCGTTTCCTTGAGGCACCCATCAGTGGGAAAAAATGAACGGTATCTGCAAACGACATTCTCATTCCTAAAGAATTCCAGGTTATAAGTAATCTTTGGTGCGGTCGTCGACACATACACACACATACACACACACACATACACACACATACACACACACACATACACACACTTATAGCCTTGGAGCGGGCAAATTTCAGACAGCAGGTCGGTTAGCGGAAGAGATAAAGTCAGCTGTTATAACTTAAAATTTCATATTTTTTTCCCCTGAAATAGAAACCCCATGAGAGAGAAAGCCGAGATACGGGTATTTTTGTTTTCGATTGATTTTGCCTGTTAAAAGTTGTAGCTCAATCTACGAAATCAATGTGGTAGTGATCTCTTGCCAGTTCTTTTGCTGGACGGTTTACTACATTATTAGAAACATTTCGCTCCAATTTGTATTGTCATTTGTTTTCGCAAGCAACCTGTTACGTTGGTTAGCGTCCAGTGCTACCCAGGCCATCACAGAATTCGTGGCATTGATCTTGACACCGCTGACATAAGGGAACATGCTTATTACGTCACACGCCTAACCTCCTGACACGGGTTAATTGCACTTTGAAAACCTCATGCTGCGAGTGCTGCTGACCAGTACACTGCTACCGACTACTCAAAACAACAAAGAAATACACTTGTTCCTGTTCCATAGAATCACTGAATAGAAGGAAATGTTACTGAGATTTCCGCTTACCTCTTCTATCTATAGGGATAAAGGAAGAACCTTAGGAGCAGTAGATACACCTCTTTGAGCACTAGGCTATAAGTATTATTTTCTAAACAAATCCATATAGAGCGGGATGGCTCGGGCAGTTTCGTCTGTGTCCCGCATTTGGGAGGTCGCGGGTTCGCTTCCACGTGTCGGCCTACAAGGCCAATGGGTGTCTCGGTGGTTTCCTCTGGTCGACAGGGTAGGTTTCATACATTCCCCGAATTTCCTGTCCCTCCATGTTGTCTCTTTTGTCATTTCAGTCATTGTTCATCATCCGTTGGTTTCTTTCAGGGCTTGAAATGTCGACAATGATGTTCGGTGCGGCGTGACAGGGGAAAAGGGTGTTCAAAGTTATTATCTGCGAATCCCGGCTTCGGCTGGTTACCGGAATGAGGACCGCTCCTATCAGGGGCATTGGGCTATATGTGGGGCGGGGACCGGATCTGCCTGTCCGACTGTTGGGGTGCTTCAATCTGGAAACTGTAGCTATTCTGTCATTTCTGTGACGTTGCTCCTGTTTCCGGCCACCCGGTGTAATATCTCAGCTCATTCCTCCCTTACGGGTACACCACCTCGTGTGGCGTAGGTACTGTAACCTCAGTTTCAGTGCCGAGTCCTCTCCAACCGTATCATATCCTATCCTAAGGAAATCTATGCGTGATATTTTGAGACGGGCTCCTCTGATCAATCTCGGCGGTAATCTGAGCATTTTCATCCATGTTTAACGTCTGTTTAATGTAGAACTACTTCTGTATTGTTAATCATACAAGAATCTAATTTAAGAAAACCATAACTTCTTTTGTCGATTGTCTAAAAATGAGGTTTAAAGTTTCTCTATTCCAGAATATTAAACATAAATTAAAATATTAATATCGGGTCTGTTCCGATGAAACGAAACCATTGCTTTTATTTGTTTCACCTAGTCTAAGTTCGTTATATTACGAAGTAAAAATGTGGTAACGACCATAAGTTCACAAAATGTGTGTTTCAAGTAAATAAAACAGAGAGCAGTGTAGGAAGAAATGCTTACAGAGAAAGGTGTGAGTATGCTTGCGGCGGGGGACACCTCGGCAACTGCGACCAAATATTGATCTATTGCGGCCTACCACACCGGGGAAAACGATTAGAGAAGGGGAAACCACAGGCCGGCACACTGGAGCGGACGGAGCCAAGCGCAGAGACGTATGGAAATCCCTATCAGTGTTAGTAGATGGCAGCACTGGTGTGCCCCGGAACCTACGCAGGCGTCGGGAGGTCTTCGGAAGTATGCCTCTACAACGGCACCTAGCCTCTGCCGGCGCAACAAAGGAGAACAGAGTTTTACTCGGAGGAAGCGACCGTATCATCTGCCTGCAAAGCCCAGAACCATACCTGCCGCCGATCTAAAAAATGAAGGGAAATGAAATGAAGGAATGAAACCGTGATAGATATATGGCACCCCAGCATTCGCCTAAGCGGCCCCAGGAAAACCACGGAAAATCCTAGGGCCAGAGTACGGGGTCGACAGAGAGTGAGCCCGTATCTTCCGAATGCCAACTTAAGACGAAACCGCCTGAGCTACCTGGCTCGGTTACAGAGAAAGGTAAAAAGGATAATAATTAATAATGCACTAAGAACAGCAAGTTATAGAACATTCCGTTTGTCTCTAGAGTGGAGACTACCTTCGAAATAAACTAATGGAATTATGGGAAATGTCAGGAATCAAAATAAATAAAGTTTCAACAAAAGAAAAGGAATGCACTTAAGATACAAAACTGCCTCAAATTTTACTTTCCATCAGCGTTGGCGACAGTTGGCATGATAGGTTATAATAATTTGAAGCAAAGAGTGTACTATAGAATGGTTACTGAAAAAACTGCCACCTATCAGAATGCTCAATATTTCTAAAATGTTTTGGAATGGATTTAAAATAGTTGAGATTGTTTTAATGAAAAGTTGGTAAACACGGATTTAAAAAACGAGAAATTATAGGCATGAATGAATAACTGTGTTTCATGAGACTACGGCTGTTATTCTTTCAAATAAAATTTAGGTTTTCAAATATATTCCAGAACAAGTCAAGATTGAAAGGAGTAATATACAGGTTCTAATACTTCCTCTTTATAGTAACTTAGATGTAATCTCTCACGATTCTTTAATATAAGAAACGCATATTGAGAGATTGTTGTCTAGTTCAAAAGGGCCTCAAAGTTATTGTTTGCCATATGATAGTTAGAAAGCAATTTTCTTCGTTGTATTGAAAAGAATGAAATGAAACTGGTAACAGGAAAAGAGAGATTTTCGAAAAGACACGCATATCGAGTGTTGTTAGGCAATGTGCACTGTCGCAATAGTCGCATAGTTCCAGTGGACAGTAGGAAGAAAAATGTTCTAAAGAAATAAAAGAGTCCTATATAATGTTTTCATTTACATATAAATATTTGAAATGGTGTTCGGTTATTTACTATTTGGTATGTTTTATCGCTTTCTAGATTATTTTTTGTTTATGTGAGAAAATATATTCTATTTTAATATATTTATTTTGTGTTTGTTTATCAGAACATAATCACTTAGGCTTGTTAGTTTATAATATTTTGTAGAAATGTGTTGTATTTTGTATATGTATTACTGAAGAGATGCAAATAAAATAACGCAGTATACTCTATAAGGTATTCTTGTTATTATTATTATTATTATTATTATTATTATTATTATTATTATTATTATTATTATCATTACTATTATTATAACTATTATTATTATAACTATTATTATTACTATAACTATTATTATAACTATTATTATTATTATTATTATTATTATTATTTTCTTATGCACTTATTCTAATTTACTGAAAATTAAAGTATTACACTCACACTTTCGCATATTGAATGTACGTCTTACCATTATCAGAGAGAAAATAGAAACCTAAGAATTTTTAATTTTACATTCAGCATTTGACTGTCATTACACTGACAGTGCAAATAACTCTTGAAGCAATATGGACTTCACATGTAATAAGAGCCTATGGAAGGCTAAAATAAAGCGCACAACAACTTTTGGTAATAATTTGTAAGAGGAACGGAATTAAAAAAGATAACTTTATGATGGCAAGACTTTCATGTAGGATATGATTAAATTCAACATTAAAACTTCTAGGAATGATAAAAGTTACGAAAACCTTTATTTGTTTGTTTTTGTTTAATGACCATCTGAAAATAATTATTGAAGAGAAAATCAGAAAAGGATATAAAGTATAAAGAATGAAGACAATCCTTTTAATATTACGTATATCACGAGTGGTTCAACATCAGCACTCGTACATTAATCAGTAAGTATGTCATGCCATCAGATTGCAATATTTGTACTTAATACGCAGCACGCTATTTTTCAGGAAGAGCTCTTTGCTTGAAATTGCTAACCCTTATAGTACGAGGCTTAAAGAACTGTTATTAATAAAAGTTCATCTGTATGGCATTCTATAAACTCGTTTGTGATCCTGATGTTTGCTTCCCCTGCGGTTTCTTAGCAACTAGAGTGATTAATAAAAAATGTGTGCGCTCTGCGATAGCTTCTTGTTTTCTCCTGTCAACAGCGGCGGAATTACGCCTACCGAGTGTTATTGTTACTTGTCCTTGCTGAGATGGAGAGAAGATATTGCATGAAAAATTTAATATATAATGAAGTATATATTTTTTTTAATTCGCATCATTCTTAGAACGAGAAGACATCAAAAGATTAGATGTATACTATAAGTTAGAAAGGGTCTAAGTGCCAAAGTAAACACATTTGGTCGAGATGGTTTAAAAAGGTCTATGTGCCGGGTGGAATACCTTTATAAAGAGTTTTATAGCTTCACAGTTGTTCTTGTAGTTTTTAATGTCCTTGGAAGATTGCAGGAGCTGTATTTTCAGCGGTACGTTTAGTTAATAGGGTCCAAAGTGCCGCTTGTTCTCACCAGCTGATAGTAGCGTGTTTAACGCGTGTAGCACAAAATGTCTTCCAGTGGTGATGTTGACATTCTTAAAAGGGGAAAGTGGGGCTCTGAAAATGTTTCCAGGGGAAGCAAGAGACCAAGAAACAGTGGACAATCCTATCAAAACTACAGAAAAAAGATGTGCCAGCAAAACAGACTCCGATAGTTCATGTAAGTGCAACTTATATTAATACTCCTAACATAACCTACATCAGTATTCTCAAGGTTGCAATCAGATAATAATAATAGCACAACAACAACAACAACTAGTACTACTACTACTATCACCACTACTACTACCACCACCACCATCACCACCATCACCATCACCACCACCACCATCACCACCATCACCACCACCAACACCAACATCAACATCAACACCAACATCAACACCAACAACAATAACAGTTCTTTAATTAGTTTTATTATTCCTTAATAGGTAATATGCGAGTGTAAAGGATAATGTCATACTTTGTCAGCCGAACTTAAGCAACGGCTGTTTTTTGGTTTCTACAAATACACGCTGGAGCAACAGTGTACATTTCTTCTTGGTCTTATGCAGATAGGTGTTGTAAAGCGGAGACGGCATGGAAAGTATGACGATCGTGCGGAAAGCTATCGACAAACGACGGTCTACTACTGTTTCAGATGATAATGGTAGTCATGTATAAGTCTGTCGTAAAACCTTTTCGGATATATTTGCACTATCCCACAAACGTGCCCAAGTTTTGCTAGAGAAAAAGAAGAAAGGAGAATGCATTTATGCTGATAATAGGGGAAAACAACGTGCACAAAGAAAGTATTCAGCAGATGAGAGGAAGAAAATATGTGAATACATAAAATCTTTTCCCATAGAAGAAAATCATTATAGTAGTGAGCGATCTAACAAAGAATCATTTAGCCCAGAGTTGAATATGTGAAAGCTATTTAAAGCTTTGGACGCCCCAGATCAGACACTTGTGGTACTTGTGACTTACTATAAGCCAAGATTAAGTGTGATCCAAGCAATACCCAACACAAAGCAACCCTTAAGCTTCACCAGAGAAAAGCAGAGAACGCAATGGCTGCTTTACGTGGAAATAGCATTTTTTCCACAGACTCCTAGTAGTAATACATGTGTGGTAACAGTCGATTTACGGAAGGTATTTTATATCCCATTATTGACATATTGTGAGACTTACCACTTCCGCCAACTGTCCTGTTTCAATCTGTGTGTACATGTTTGTGACACTGATGATGTGTACATCTGTCTTTGTGGGCGTGGTGGTAATTAAATTGTTCCCTCAATGCTAAAATTTATTTCCCTTCTTCCCTCTAATAAGCGAAAGCTGGTAATTTATACTGATGGTTGCATCGGACAAAACAAAAATAAAAATTTGGTTGTTGCTCTTTTGCACCTTGCTGCAAAAGTTTGCTTTGATAAAATCAGTCACAGGTTTCTAGTTAGTGGCCATTCGTTTTTCCTTGCGACCCTGACATTGTTATGATTGAGAATAGGAAACATGTCAGTAAGATGTTTGTGCCACATGAACTAGAAACATCAATATCATTTAATAGGCCAACACATCCTTATATTGCTTTAAATATAGAGGAGAATGATTTCAAGGATTTACACAAAGCTACAGATAGCTATGCGAATGCAGCAAAGTTGAATATATTCCAGGTTTCTTGGATTAAAGTAACGAAGGAGAATCCTGCCCTTGTAGAAGTGAAAACATTTTTCTCTGACAATGTCCTCTGGACAACATGCAACATTATAAAAAAGGGAAGGAGACTAGACGACCTATCAACAATGAAACTACAACCACTGATGTGCAAAAATTTCCTCACTGTTGAAAAGAAAAACTACTTGAAGAAAATGATTCCTTACTTATCAAATAAATACTAGCAATTATATTACAGTATAACACGGTGTCTTATGTAAGTTAAATTAAGCTGTGCCACATACTCTATAAAGAGAGACAAATTAGTTATACATGTTTAGACGTAGACCTTTGTATCTGTTAATCAACATGGTACTTAGACCCTTTTTCAAATATCAGTTTTCAGATAGGTTTTTTATATTCCAACATTAAATTTTATTGATTACTTTCTTAAGTAAATCGTTCATATGAAGAATACCTGTCAAAAATGTATTTCATTTTCTTATTAATTACCTTGTGTTGAAATAATACATGTATATAAACTTTTCCCCGTTTTTTTTTATAGTTTTCAGATATGTTATAGGGAAAACTCGCACAGTGACTGAACAGCTTGGAAGTGGTCCTGTAAAATGACATTCAGTTTTAGGTTAGAATAGAATGAGATAAAAGCACAGAGTTGGATTTTCATCCTATTACAAGTTTACTGATTTATATCAAACCATAGTTATTGCTCAACTTTCTTTATGCCTTTTGCTTTTAGTAATACATTTTTAATATATTAGTAGTCATGCTGATTTTTCTGGAGTTTTAATATATACCATCAAGCATAATTAAATAGGTACTTGTTTTTTATTCCATGCTTAGCTTTAATTCAGTTCTATATAATACTTCCTGCATCTTAATCTTTGAATTAAAATCATAGTTCGTATCTCATCATTATCCATATTATTTTAGATATTCGCTAAGCGGAAGATCCCAGGGAAAAGAAAGCTTAGTTTCATTTGTTCCATTATCTGGGGGAATGCTGCTCTTATTTGTATTTTCGGATTCTTTTTCATGCCCAAATTAATTTAGTCATAAATTGAAATCATTTAATTCACTTTAAAACCAAACTCACTGCTTTCTGTTATGTTCTCCCTGGCATATTCCATTTTCCATAGTTACGGAAAGCTTCCACTAATCGTTTAGTTTAGCAAATGGTAAATTTACTTAAAATTACTCTGGAAAGGAAAATGTAGCGCTATAATATCCTGGGGCCCTAAAAGTGCTCAGTTGTCTTAAGCTAAAACTTAAGTAAACATACTCGTAACAATGCAAATCAAGACAATATTAATCAATTTGAACCTAAAATTCTTAAATTAAAAATTGCTACCCTTTATTACGATACGAGATTACACAAAATTTACTTTGCCACTGAAATGTGCTTCTTAAAAGCTACGAGGGCTGTCCCAGAATTACCCGACCTAACAAAAAAGCTCAACAATTTGGGGAAAAAACATTTTTATTTCCCTACTAAGTCTCCTCTCAGCTCGATACACTTTTCCCAGCGATGTTCAATAGTTTCGATACCCTGTTTATGAAGAGAAGTATCGAGCTTTACAACATAGCCATCAACTGCAGGCTCCACCTCTTCACTGTTGGCAAATCTACCACCAAGTCATTTCTTTAAGTTTGGAAACAGAAAATAATAGAGGGGTCTAATTCAGGCAAATAGGGCGCATGAGGAAGCAATTCTAACTATAACTCATAGATTTGGCATGGTGATAATGGATGTGTGCACTGGTGCATTGTCTTGATGATACAAAATTTTATTTTTCGCTAAATGCGACCGTTTTTGCTCGATTTCATTACTCAAACGCTGTTGCTTGAGATAATCAATGAAAATTATCCACGTGCGTCCCAGAAACTGACACCAAGAACTTGCCTGCAGATGGAACTGTCTCGGCTTTTTTGGAGCCTATTCTCTCCTTCCAATCTACTGTTTTGATTGTTCCTTCGTCTCAGGTGTGAAGTGAATAGAGCCAGGTTTTATCCATTGCTATGAATCGACGCAAAAACGCAGCTTTATCGCAGTCAAACATTGCCAAACACTCAACTGAAACATCCTCACGACGCTGTTTTTGCTCTTTTGTGAGCAAACGCGACACCCACCTTGCACACAACTTTCTCATATCCAAATTTTCAGTAAGTATGCGATGTTCAGAACTTCTTGAAATACCTGCAATGTCTGCTAGTTCGCGCACATTGAGTCGACGGTCATCCAATACCATTTTGTGGATTTTGTTTACAATTTTTGGACTAGTAACCTCATTCGGTTGATCACTGCGATGTTCGCCTTAAACTCTGTCACCCAACATTTCATTGTTGTCAACGAAGGAGCAGACTCCCCCAAAGTAGAATCTGGTCAGCGTTAATATTATTTGGACTAAGGCCTTCTAAATGAAAGTATTGTTATCACATGACGATGACCAGTTTTATCCATGCTTACAAACTCGCTGACAGCATTCACTTATGATGGCTGCCGACCAAATGCTAAACAATGTAATGGCGTCAAACTTTAAACTTAAGCTTTCCAAGATTGGTACTTTTTACCTTTGTTGTTGTTGTTTGAAACAACAATAGCTATCTATATGTCAGGTCGGGTACAGGTTCTTGAACCGAAATTTTCTATTGGAAAGGGGCTTCCCCTGTGGAGGAGATGGAGCAGGAGGATTCTGTCGTCAGTGCGTGACGCACTGTGTAAGCGACAGGATCGTGCTGCTGAACAAAGTGTTAGTCCGACACCCAAAAAGAATAAGTTACACTGACCAGCACCGCCCAATATGCAGACGCCTACAGTGGAACTTACGCGGAGTTAGATCACATCGACCAGAGCTAGAATTGTTGTTGCGCCAACATCAGACTCTGGTCGTATGCTTACAAGAGGCAAAGCTCCGTCCCCAGGACACCGATACCATCAGGCAGTACTCCTCCGTACGCTGTGATTTACCACCCGAGGACGGTGTCCCGACACATGGTGGCACTATGATGCCTATCCGAGATGATATATTCGCCGAATCTGTACCCTTACAATCTGATATCCAGTCCGTCCCGGTCAGGATTAAGCTGGCCTTCGCCATTTTCACCGTTTGTAGTATCTATTAGCCTCCATCCGCTGACCTCTCGCACACGGACTTGAAGACCTGGTTGTGCAGTTGCCTCCGCCATTTCTGTTGGTAGGCGATGTGAATGCCCATCACCTACTTTGGGGTTCGCCTCGGGCATGTGCGAGAGGCAAGCTCATTGAAAACTTCCTGGACAGATATAATTTAGTCCTCTTGAACACCGGAGAACCCACCTTTCTTTCTGACGCCTTTCACAGTTTTTCATATTTGATGCAGCAATTTGTTCACCCCAGTTAGCAGTTTCCTTAATTTGGAATAACACCTCTGATTTGCATTCTAGTGACCACTTCCCATGTCTAATTAATCTCTTGACGCATTCTGTTTGTTCCACCGGTTTCCGTAGCTGGCGCTTAGATCAAGCACACAGGGCACACTATATTCTCGCTTTGCCGAGTTTAACTACGACGAGCACGACTCTGTGAAATGTTTAGTCGAACATCTCGCAGGTAACATTCTTTCCACTGCTGAGCAATCCATTCCGCGTTCGACTGGGCACACCCGTCGATTTCCGGTACCTTGGTGGACCGATGACTGCCGGAACGCTATTCGAGCTCGGAAGCGTGCTGTACAGATTTTCCAGCGGAACTCTACACTAGGTAACCTGATTTACTATAAGAAGATGCGTGCACATTCTAGACGGGTTATTAAGGATAGCAAAAAAATTCATGGAATAAATTCGTAGGCTCCTTTAATCGACTTACACCTTCCTCTGCCGTATGGAATAAGTTAAGACATGTGGCTGGAAAATTGACCCATATGCCCACTGACGTGGCTGTTGTTGATAGGTTTGACGTGGCGACCACTTTAAGGCAGTGCGCTCAGGTGTCTAGCTCAGACAATTAATCCCCTGACTTTCTTACAGTTAAGGCTCAGGTGGAATCTCGAGGATTCTTTCGTTCTGAAAACCTCGAAGACTATAATTGCCTTTTAACAATGGCAGAGCTAGACGATGCACTTTCATGTTCGGGACACTCTGCACTAGGGCCAGATGGTATCCACGCCCAAATGCTGCAACATCTCTCTCTCCTGATGGTAAGTCTTTCCTACTCGAGGTCTATAATCGTGTCTGGGTTGACGCCACTTTTCCAGGCAAGTGGCGGAAGGCCACTATCATACCCATTGCTAAACCTGGAAAGGACCGCCATCTTCCTTCCAGTTACCGTCCTAATTCCCTCACCGGTATACCTTCTATAACGGTTGTCCAATCCAGAGTCAAAAAAGGGAGGAAACAATGGATATATATACTGATGGCAGTAAGTGTGCCGATGATGGAGTTGGATGTGCCTTTGCAACTGGAACCGAATCATTTACTTTCAGTTTGCCGAGTAGACATCAATATATACTGCAGAGTTGTATGCTATTTACCGTGTCGTTTTATATATTCGCCGTCGAAACTTGGGTGACTGCCTTATTGTGAGTGATTCCCTTAGTGCACTTCTGAGCCTTCGTTAGCTGTACTTTACCATTCTCTAGTACAGCACATTCAGGACATCCTCCACATTTTGCACGCTTCGGGTGTAAATGTGGAGTACCCTGGGTTCCTGGACACTTTGGCGTGCCGGGGAATGAACTGGTGGATTTGGAGGCAGAGAAGGCATCTGCGCCCGTTGTTACCACTAACTTCGTCTCCGCTGAAGATTTTAAACTTGTGCGAAGAGCGGTAATATCGTCCTGGCAAGGAGAGTGGTCCGCTCTTCGCGGCAATAAACTTAGGGAGGTGAAGGAGCTCCCTGTACTCTGGGTGACTTCCTCACGTCTATCCCGTCGTGAGGAAGTTATTTTAGCTAGAATACGTATTGGGCATTGTAATTTTATTCATAGCCAACCTCCACCTACCTGCCTGCCCGCTCTGTGGCAACGTTTTTACCGTCAGACATGTCTTGGTAGAGTATACTCATCTAGCACCGCTACGAGCCACTCTGCAAATGCCGGCCAGGCTTTCGGGGGATGTGGCCGATGATCCCGGAGTGGTGGAGTAGGTTTTTAGATTTTTACCCCAAGTGACAGTTGCTTTACGAATCTAGTTTAAATGACTGTTATTTTTTTAACCGCTCACAATGGAGAGATTAGTCAAAGTTTTACTTTTAATTCTACTTTTAAATTTTGTCACCGGCAGCCATGCCCGCTGGCTGTGGGTTTAATTTTACTCTTAACGTTTCCCTCCATTGTTTTTTAAAGCTTAAACTCGGGTTTCCGTTTTTAATGGTTATTTTTCTCGGGGTTTTATCTGCCACTTGGACTATTTTATTCGTCCCTTGATTTTATTGGAGTTTTATTTCTCTCTGGTTGTTGCCCAGGGTTTTATCAGTTTTATTGTCATGGTGTTTTTTATTTCTGGTTTTAGCATAGTTTTTATTCTCTCAGGGCGCTAATGATCTTAGCAGTTGAACGGCCTTAAACACCAATCATCATCATCATCATCATCATCATCATCATCATCATCATCATCATCATCATCAGTTCGGGTACCTCTGGAACTGCCGCTGTACGCTAGGAACATTCATTTCTAACGGAACATTCTTTACCTAAGTGTAATCCGTAACATATACTACAACGCATAGGTAAATACGCATTTAATAGTTCAAATGTTAAATTTTGTATCACACATTTCCTTTCACAGCTGACTTAAAATAATGTTATGCAATTCTGTTCCGTAACAAATGCGTTTGTAACAGGATTTTGGCATCTATTGCAATCAAAAACAAATCTTTACTCGTACCAAAAATAGTGTTTTGTTACGGAGTTACATAATGAGGGATACTGCGCAACAGATGTTTATCAGCTTTTACAATTTGTTAAGCCGTAACAAAACGTTAAAGAATAACCCTGATTATCTGGAGTCTTTAAAGTTGTACCATAAGCACGTTGTTACAGAGTTCTTAATGAAGTAAGCGGCCGTGCCTTTCAACAGAGGCGGCTGCTGTATAAGAGCACAAGAGCACGTAAACTCCCTATCTTTTGACACCTTGTAGATATATTGGTTTTTCTTCTTTGAATAATTTTAAAACTAACATGTGTGCGTTAATTTAATATATACGACGTTCATACCTATTATCCTTGCAAATATACGAGAGCACTATAGTAAAGAGGCGGAGACTTGAAGCGATAGCTGGGATGATGCAACAAGCACATCCATATTATTTATTAGTGGGTATTGATTTGTGTGCATAAAATATCCGACTTGTGTGCATTTATACTGTCAAAATCAAAATCTTTATAATACACTCTAAGATTATTTTCTCTAGAGCGTATGTAGATAGAGAAGGCTGGATTCCACCTAAAAACGATGCTGAGATTTCACCGGGAATACAGGCTTTGAGACTCCCTGAATCCAAAAATCCCCACCCAAAAAACTGTCAGTGTGGTGTGTGTGTGTGTGTGTGTGTGTGTGTGTGTGTGTGTGTGTGTGTGTGTCTGTGGAGGGGGTCAGCATAGCTCAAAAACGAAAAGTCCGTTAAATAATAAAGTTGATATTTAAGTTCAGTACCTTCCAAGGATATGACACGAAGATTTTCAAGAAAATTCTACCCCTTAACTGCCCTTTACATGTAATATTTTCCTATATTTTGATTTTTCTTAAAAATAGGTCTAACGATTTTTATTAAAATACCATATGTCTAAGATATTTTAATGACAAACGAAATGTATATGTTGAATTTTCTCTGAATAGCCTCTGAAAGCCTCTTCATTCTGGATGACTTTTGTATAGCTGGTAAACCGCAAGAGTTCGACAAAAACTTACGACAAAAAATATAGATCTCGTTACAACACACAGTTTATGTCATATACATTTTTTTGTAGATTTAGCCGTTCCCACGATATTCCTTATTTATTGCTTTCAAATTTAAACTGCTTAAACTTTTCTCAAACGGGAAGTCATCATTCATTTCATACCTATTTTATTTTACGCTAGCCGCGCTAAGATAAACGAATTTCAATTGTTTAAAATAGCGATAATTTTTAAAAAAATTGACTGTCGCTTTAGCCAAGTTTGTTCCTGTAGTTCCTTTCTACTTACAAGGAAGCAAATAATATGACAATGTCTTCTAATATTCATCTCAGTTAGCATTGTGTAGATAAATGACTAATCTTTTGTAAGAAGATGTTGAGAAAGACCCGCATTCATCTAACTGAATACGTTCTAATTCAGAGTTAATTCTACGAACCAAACTAAACGACACAACGGTGGCTGCCGCTACGTTTCACTGCAGACTTGAATTTAATAGGAGTCCCCTCTGTAGCCTCTCTCATTAGCTGATACATATTAGCAATCACTTCTCGTGTTTCTTTTCCCTGTAATTTACGGTGGCATTGTTTAGACTATTTTTATCCCTCCTGTGCGTCACGAGGAGCAATGCTCACGTTATCATCGTGCTGGACAGCCTAACAGACTACGTGCTTGCAAATGCTCGGCCAACTCCAGCATCAGTTCATGCCACTGCGCATCATGTTGACTGAGCTCACGTCTATTTGCAAGCAAAATACCTGTTTTATTCCGCTAAACAATGGAACTTCGCAACCTGGCTAGCACATCTTAGGAGGAAACATATTGTACTATGGCGTATGATAATAGTGAAAATTGATTAATTCGTAATAAGGTATTAAACAAAGCAAAAGTTCAATCCATAGCCATAGGAACCAGCGCGAAAAGTACCAAGGAGAAGAAAGATCGGCTTATGTGGAACAACTAAAGTGTATAAGGTTTTTGAACGTAGATATGCACAGTACATTTTTCGCACTGTAATTTATTGTTGTTGCTGAGTTTGTTCATGCTCACATTACTGTCGCTGATAAACAATTATTTTAAGCATCTTTGGATTCACATAACTGTGCGAATAGCTGCTTTCGTTAATGAAGATGACCAATACCAACCAAAGATGTAGGCTTAGAGATCAAAACTTAAAATTTGCGAGTATGCAGACAACAGTGCCAAATATTGATAAAATAGTAAACGTTAAAGAGTGCGTAGGTCTTTTTCAAGGAATGAAAATTAATACCATACATCTACTTAGCACAATATTGTTAATGTTTTATTTTGAATTGAAATTAGCTGATAAATAAAGCTGTTTTAGGCAGTTATCTTTAGAAAAAAACTAATCTGTTGTAAGGTGTTTCATTACAGACATACCCTGCCCCAGAAACAGAAATAATGTACACAAATTAGATAACCTATTCAAAAATTGCTGGGGTTCTAAAAGAAAGAAACCTGGTTGACAACACTGCGGAAAGAAAGGCGGGCGGGTTCTCTCTTCTTCTCTCTTCCCTCGCTAACCCATAAAACTAGCACGCAGGAAAAAGTACATGCGTAATACTGCATGTCCCTTAAATTGTGTTTCTTTCGCCTACCACAGGTATTTTTGGAATATTACTCAGTATTTGGAGATTCGCAGATTATTATCGCTGTAATAAATAATTTGTTATTCATTGCTGGCATAATTCGTCCTGGTATTTAATCCTGTCTAGCCGCATTTAATAATAATAATAATAATAGTAATAATAATAATAATAATAATAATAATAATGACGATGACGACGACGATGACAATGACAATAATAATAACGTATAATTCGCGCACTAATATTATAATTACAGTGTGTCATGACAATTTATTGCAGAGTTACTCCATTGTGCTATATTACAAACCATCTGGTCAGGTTTCCTTGTGGCAGACGCTAACGGGATGCAGCAAGTAAATCCAGCTGTGTAGAACTACGTGTTGATAATGTCTGTTCTGTAACAAGTATAACTTTCTGCAAGGGTATTATTCGCCCGTTTTGCAAACAATTGTACTATATCAGGGCCAGTTTCAAGCATTTCGGAGAAATTCGGAATATTTTAGCTGAATTTACACTGTTAAAAATGCAAACATATTCGTGGGTAACAACTTTATACTCCTTACGCTTGAGAAAGAGTGCAGCGCTAATTTAACTTGAATAGCCCGTATAAGAACATTTGAAATGCGTGAAATAAATATTCAAATGGGACCGAGGCCCTTATGGCTAAGAGTTTCCCGATATTTGTTTGCAAAAATAAGGAAGTATTTGATCCGAATTTATCTCAATCGAGATTCGAAAGAAAATCTTTTGCGTTATCACGGTAGCTAGTGCATTGCAGCGTTTATGATGTATGGCCGTAGTACGCACCACGTTCGGGGCGCCAAATATGAAGCGTTTATGATGCACCACGTTACAAAGCCAAGTATGTGGGTGTATTATTGCCCCCGTGCGATGACGTTGGTGGTGCTTCAAGATACACTCCACTACCAGATGAGTAGATGTACGTACTTTGTGTTGTGCAGATCCACTACCGTTGAGGTGCCTCAGCTAAACTCAGCCTGCATGATAGTTTGACTCACTTGGGGTGGAAGCAAAGAGGGTAGTTTGGGGAGTGATCTTATGAAATTACTTAGACACACGTTACTTTTCCTTCAATTTATTGTCATTAGAGATAAGTACTTTGCTTTACAATCTGCTAAGTTAGTTATTTACTAGGAGTGTTCTTTATCGACGATTCACACGTATTTTACTTATAACCCTTCTTTTTGGTAGTATCTAACGCCCGCTACTAATGGCACCGCAGGCGGTGACACTGATGATACATGAATGATGATGGAGCACCGATGGAATGCGATGGCGGGGGAAACCGGATTACCCGGAGAAAACCCGTCCCAGCGCCGTTTTGTCCACCACAAATCTCACATGCGGTCGCTTGGGATCGAACCCCGGTTATAACCCTTTTCTTTAAGTTAGCTTTATATAATTAAGTCTAGAGGCGCGTCACTGACTTTATCTATCCACTACTGAGGGCGCCGATAACTAAATATCTATGAGAGTTGCGTTGTTTAACTTGAAGGCCGATGTAACTATGTGACATCCCTAACGTAACAATATGACAGCAGCATAACTAAGAGACAGCCCCGATGTGCGGTAATCTTCTCCTTATATAGCAAAATTGCTATCATGGCAGCCTCTTTCTGATTGGTCAGAAAGGTCGCGAAACTGGAGTTGATATTACTCAAAATACACCATTTTCTTCCCAGGATGCATCATAACACCAACGTGACAAGTGTTACACAATGGAAAAATACTCTTTTCTAAACTAAAAGGGTCTTTACCGTCAAACGTCGCTCCTATGTGCTTGGACAAAAGATCATCTGCTAACAAAGAAAGCCTCCCACTCCACTTTTCAAGTTTGGAGTAAACAACTCTCAACTTCCCTTGCTAAAAGCTGATTTCTACACTCTTAAATAATTAAATAATCGAGTATTAGTACTCTTTGAATGGAAACTGTTAATTAATAAAATGACAAGAGTAATTATAGAAGCCAACTAACGGTCTCAACATATCCCACTAGTTGTCTCGGGGATAAAACCAACACCATCTTTTTGAATGCGTAAATAGCATTTATGGCTAGCCAAAAGAAAGCAAAGACTTAACAATTTCATGAAGATGTATATTACACTCATACAGCTTCATAACCCTTTTAGTGTCTACAGCTTTGTTTCAAAGTGAATACCAGTTTGTGTACCTACTAGGTACAACCGAGCGGGTTGGTTTCGCGTGAGAAGCTCGCATTTAAGAGATCCTCGGTTCGATTTCCGCTGACCGTTCAACCTGATCTTGTGTTTTTCGTGGCTTTATCTGCATTTTAGGTGATGCGGAAGTGGCCTTTCCCTTTTTGCCTTTAATTCCGTTGCTCTCTCATGTTTCAGGTGTACTTCCAGGTTTTGTGGCCTGTGTCCGTGCCGCATAAATGGGGCAGATACATGCTTCAAGGAAAGAGCATTCCTCGTTAGACAACAGAGGACTGACTGGTTGCAAGGGTCGTTCGTTGCCTTCTCTTGTAAACTCCAGTTTATCAGTCGAGCTAGGAAATATTAGGGGCTTCTGCGCGTCTCTGCGGTTTGTATGTATAGAGCCTCTTGTGGTTCCTTCCCTTCATTCATTCCTCCTGAAGGTTGAAAGCCGCAATGTATCCGTGTATCGCAGTGCGTGTAGTGTCCCTCTCGTTACATACCCTATAGCGTAAACTGCGTGCATATGTAGTAGCAATGCGTTTCGCGGAACATTTTCTGTTTGTTCCGCCCTGCATTAACAATAAGTCCTTTTAAGTTAATTTAACACTCAACATTCCTTGTGGTGTAGGGGTAATTTGTAATTAAAATGTCGTTCTCTGAAGTCTAGGGGTAACATGCCTACCTCTGGTTCCCAAGATTGCGGGTTCAAACCCGGCTGAGGTGGATTTTTTTGGGCATAAAAGCCATTAGCATGGCTCGCTTAGGGGAGTAAGTAAAGCCGAAGGTCTGGTATGACAGATTTACGGCACTAAAAGAACCTTAAGCATGATAACAAGGCCTTTAAGAAAACTTAAGCGATCTTTTACGCCCAATATAGAATGGACACTGAGAACCGCTGTAGTTACAGTGCCTCTATAAATAAAAGCTAAAGTATGCATCATCAGATGTAAACGACAAGCCACACCTGAGCAAAATACACCGCCTTTGGTGCCGTATGTATTAGTAAGAACGGGCGTAAAACAAATTTAAAAACTAATGTATTCCATTCACTTGTCTTTCTCTAACTGTTCTACAAACAAACTTGCTACAAAAGGTTCTTCTTGTTTCTACTTCCTGGTAATTGAGATAAACGTTAGCAGAAAGGTCTTATTGCTTAGTTCCCATAATTAGGAGGGAAACAAGGGAATGCACTAGGCTAAAGCGATAGTCCTCGCCCTCAGTAGTTTAGTGGTTACCATGGTTATCTCTAACATCCAAGATTGCAGGTTTAAACCTGGCAGAAGGCAATGGAGTTTTTCGGCCGCAAAAATCCTTAGCATGGCTTCTCTCGGAAGGAAAGTAAAGCCGATGGTCCTGTGTAATGTTTATTTGCACGTAGGAAATAGAAGGTTTCTGGGCAAAATTTCCCACTATTTCGCGTCCGCAAGTCGTGATTTCCATCTACAGTGTGGGGGCGACGAGCCGACCCCTCATCACATGACGCATAGCGGTGAACTAACGAACTATAAATTCAAATCCAAACAAGGAAATATCGTAACGATGTCCTTTGCTCCACTTAGAAGCTGCAGGAATTAAATAACTAAAGCAATAGTCAAATCTTTTAAAAGCTGTAACTACGAGACTGGCATTGAAATTCGCTTCTCTTTGCATGGCCAGGAGTAAACCAAAAGAAACATGGGGACTTCTTGTTTCAGAAAAGTATAAGTATTTTAAATTTGAACAAGGAATATCTCGGAAATGCTTAGCTCCACAATACAAATGTACAGGACACACATTTTGTTTGTCAAGGTTTATATAATAATGTTGTGTAGCAAATGCTTTTTTTCCTTTGAGCTTGGAGATATACATTTTTAATGTAAACGTGGTCCTCCGTAGTCTAGGGTAACATACCTGCCTCTGGTTCACAAGGTCGTGGGTTCAAACCCGGCGGAGGGCGATGGATATTTTTGGGCGTAAGAACTCTTAGCACGGTTTCCTTTGGAAGGGAAGTAAAGCCGTTGGTACCGTCGGAGATTTACAGCACGTAAAAGGACCTCAAGTCTGATGAAGAGGCCTCTGAACAAAATTAAGCGATTTTTCACGCCCAATATAGAATGGAACGCTAAGAACTACTGCAGGTAAAGAACGTCCATATTTAACCTTAATTTAATCTAACTTTTGACATGTAAATATCTTTTATATGTGAAATGTTATATAAATCCTTGGAGTCAGTTTTGAGAAAATCAAATATTTCGAAAATTTTCCATGTAAAGAGTAGTTTGGGGTGGGGATTTTCTTAAAAATCT
Source organism: Hymenopus coronatus (assembly GCA_030762935.1). NCBI lineage: Eukaryota > Metazoa > Arthropoda > Insecta > Mantodea > Hymenopodidae > Hymenopus > Hymenopus coronatus. The sequence goes on along the minus strand of CM060900.1, from coordinate 320,856,344 downwards.
TCTTGTCGCATCCTTGAAAGATAATAATCTTAGATACCAGGTTTTGTATTGAACGGATATTTTATCTTTGTGTTATGCTGCCCACAGTCTGACACACACACAGACACGCAACCTTTTCTGACAATACTTTTCATGGATTCAAAGGGAATCAAAACATGTATATCCTGAGTTTTCGGTATCAAATTTTTGGGTGGAATACAATACCTTGTCTGCCTATAATGTATACTGTGCATACGTGCTAGGGAAAGCAAACGTGGCTAAAATGCCTATAAGCACCGGCAATTTTCTGCATATAGTGTGAAACAAACAAAAAAGACAAAAAAGAATCCGAAGTAATGCCAACATTTGGGCCTGTACTATAAATTCAAGTCTTTCAGGTCAAATAGAACCGCAGAGAGGGAACACGCTAGAAGCCACAGCTTAATATATGTATACGTCCTTAGCTTAAAACGTTAATGCTATACAAATCTCCTTGCTCTCTACATATTTACAGCTACCGCTTTTCGAAACTGTTATTATTGTTAGGTAACGTATAATACCGTTTGCTTACTGTTTCTATACAACTCTGATTTCCAATGCAAGTTTGTATAGGCAGTTAATATAATTAATACTTTTTGGTGTATTTCTGCAATAATACGTGGTTTGAGGCACCATATTTTGAATAATTAACTAAGGTGGGACCAAGGGCGTTTTTCCTCGCGATGGCTCTGTGTTTCGTCCCTGAAAACTAGCACATGACACTTCGCTACACTCGCCCTTGGTACTGCACTTGCATTTACAGTATTAAGACAAGTTATTATTCTCGAATTGTGTCATTCCGGAATTTTGGGTTTAAAAATATCGTGTATCCCACTTAATCTCAAATTGGAAATGCAAACCTAACCTAACAAGACCTAACCGTGTGGCAAACGTATGTTATTTGAACCTCATAGCGTTAACTATCTTACAGAATTGCTGGGATTACCCAAGCATAAGTACAGCTTAAGGTACAATTATCGTAAATTTTGTTTTTATAATTACATATTGCACTGATTAGTCATAATTACAAAATCACCACATTCTTGTTATTTACAGTGTTTCATTTTAATTTTCTCTCTCTATATGTGTTTTTTTTTTCTAATGTTAGTTAATGAGTTGAGTATTACTGAATTGCTACCTCTCCTTCTTCATTTACGATACAGATTCCCGTAATTTCTCCGGGCGCACTTCAACCTGGGGCTTATTGTGCTATATGTATCGTTTAGAGCCAATTCATTACACCTGCATCCCTTAATAAGGGGTGCAGCCTTATAATGGGTATGGATGATGCTTCTTCTGGTTCTGTAAACATTTTCCCAAAAGCTTTGTATCTCTTGCGAGCCAAAGCTTCGCAGGAGCATAAACTGTGCTGGGCTATTTCAGTCTCCTTCCTGCAAAATCTGCAGTCTAAGTTGCCCAAATATGGTGAGATGCTTTTTCACAGGGACATGCCCTGAGAGGAAAGCAGTAATTGTGATCAGCTGCTTCATTTTAGCAGGCTCTCAGCTCTTTCCTTACACGGTCCTTTGATAAATAGTTTCCCATGTCTATTTCCTGAGGTCTTGTAATGTTCTCTTTTGGACCAGTTCTTAATAGCTTCTCTAATTAAACATTGAGATGTTCCTAGAGGCGGCTTTGGTCCAATACATTGTGAAGGTGGTCCTTGTCTTGTAAGTTCGTCAGTTTTTTCATTGCCCTCTATGCCCTAATGGCCCGGCACCCAGATGAGTTGAACTTCATTCTGTTCTTTCAGGTCATTAAGCATATTTAGGCAATTTTGAACCAGTCCTGGTGTAACCTTATGACTACTAAGTACCTTAAGTGCAGACTGGCTATCTGTTTATATAAGGATCTGTTTATCAGCGTATCTTCTCCTTATGCTGTGGATAATAGCATACATTTCTGTTTCAAAAATAGTAGCATATTTACCCAAGGGAAAGGATCCTTTACATCTCGGTCTTATGCCTTATACTCCAGAACCAGTTCCTGATCCATGCTTTGATACGTTTGTAAATCACATCAAAGTCTTCTCAGGCTTTTTCAGAGTTTTATTCTTCCATTGTTCGGGATCAGTAATGATCACTAAGCTTTTATTAAAATATTTAATTGGAGTTATATAGTCTGAGTGCATTTCTAAAGATACATCTTCTATATACTTCCTAATTTTCTGCATATCTGATACTATTTCAGGAACTCTCAGCTGCTTTCCATGTTGCAGTCTATAGAGTGCCATTCTTGCCTGCTTCATCACAGTTAAATGTAATGAAGTCAGGTATAAGAGTGCCTCCATTGCTGCAGTTGTCGTCTTCGTGGCTCCTGTAATTGATTTTTGGAGCCCGTTTGAAGGACTTTAGGCCACCAAAACAGTGCTCCATAGGTTATAAATGGTATGATTATTCTAGTATATATCCAAAGGATCATAGCAGGTCTTAATCCCCATCTTTTGCCATGTGTGGGTCTAATTACTTCAAAAGTTGTTTTCGTACGCTTTATTTTTTCTTAAAATGTTGATTCTAATTCATCCTGGTAACTTAATAGATTCCCAGGTATTTGACCCCATCAGACATTTTAATTTCTTTACCTTGAAGATATAAAAGTCCTAAACCTCTATATTTTTCTTCTTGGAAAGTGTTACCTCACTCGGAACATTTTAAACTATGTGTTGTATGACCTGTTTTTCCCATCATATTTACATAGCTCTATAATAAAAGACAAACATAAAGCTACAAGGCATATTAGTAACTTGGTGTATATTATTATAATTATTATTGTTATTATTATTATTATTATTATTATCATGATCATAATCAATCATTATTAAGTGTACTGTCAAACATTTTGCTCCTACAATGTATCCAAAAAAGCATTTTTTTTTTGTATATAAGTTGTTTATGAAGCTGTATTCCTGATCACTGTATCGTATGATTCAAATGAAACTTTACATTTAGTGTTGGATTTTTGTGGTGTCTATGATTGTCATGTTCTTTGATTGTGCAGTGATATAAATGGCGATAGGCGAAAGAAGTATATCTTCTGATCTTATTAAATGATCTTATACTTTACTTTAAAAGCAATGCAATGCAAAATGTATTTTGACATCGTTTTCGATAATGACCGCATACGGAAATGTAGCGGAAACTGTATTAATTTATTTCGTCGAAATTAGACCTTTGATCTCCAAAAAACCGTTCAAACCTATAGCATTACGTTAAATATATTTAAACGTTTCAGAGGAAAATCCATTACCGGTTTGCATAGGTATTAATTACTGCATAGGCATTTAGGCAATGCTACTTCAGAGGTTATCCGAAATGTATACAATGTAAGGTTATTCGCTATGAGCTTTGCACTTTTTTGTTAAGCGTGTGGGTGGTATAATACGAGGATCATCCAGAAAGTGACAGACGATAGGGTATAACTAAATAATAATGAAAGATGTCAACATAAATCTTTATTTACAAAGTTGAAGTACCTCAACCTATTTGTCATCGCAATATCCGTTTTGTCAAGATATTTACTGTCACGTTGTACCAGTTTTTCAATGCCGATGTTATACTTTTCTACCGCCAAAGAACTTATTCGGTTTTTTGAATGCACAAAATGTTCAGCCAATCAAGTTTTATAGGTAAATAAGTAAGTGTATAATAATAATAATAATAATAATAATAATAATAATAATAATGCAATAAACGAGTCTTCAGTAAGGAAATGGCGCATAATTTACGAGTAATCAAGGAAGAACCAGAGTGTCCGACAAAGACCAGAGTGGAAGTTCATCATTCATTATGACGGAATTGAAAGCAATTGATGAAAGAATTCAGAAGAACCAGTATTTCACTTTGTTCACCCATACATGACTTTTTGGGTGGAAAATATTTCGCAACCGGCGAAAACCTCAACATCTTGGCTCAGATCTTTAGAGGCGGAAGAGTATAACATCGACATTGAAACACCGGCATCACGTGACAACAAATACCTTGATAGTAAGAGCGATTACGCTGCAACTTTGTAAATAAGGTTTTGTGTTCATATCTTTCTTTATTATTTAGTTATGCCAAAACGTTCATTACTTTTTGGATCGCCCTCGTAATTACATAACATTACTTGTTTCATTTTGTAGGATAAAACATAAAATCAGTGTTTAATTATTTTTAACTGCGCCTTTGTAAATCACCAAGTTATATCGCAAAGTAACGCTCATTAAGAACGGATATATTTACCACTAATAATTCTTAATTAACTATAAACACTTAACAATAACTCCTGCAGAACATAAGTATAACTATATTCCTAACAATTGTATTAATTTAAGAATGATAAATAAATAATCTAGACTTTTCAAAATAACCTTCTCGCAAAGCAATACACGAATGCACAGAGCAAACTCCTTCGCAACCAGTTGTTTAGAAAACCCTAGCAACGGCTGACCATATCACTTAAGGAGTCCATACTGAACGCTTTTCGTGTGATTTGAGACATATGTTTATGTTATTCGTCTCGTTTACATTTGCCGACAACCTCTTGGACCTTACGCGGTGCACGGCCTATTCATACCTCACATCGTTTACAAAAAAATGTTCTTCATGTTAACATTCAGCAGAGCTAATATGCCTATGAGCTACTTAAACAATTTATAAGCTGCTGGTAAATAAGAGGGGCTTATTCTGTACCGCAGATACTCCGGCTTTTCTAACCAACTGTGAGCTACCATGTCAACGTGCCGACGCGACGTTAAATTCCCCAATCGCATTTTCTCCGGCAAATGAAGGAGATCTCAAATTCATCTTAAGATGGCGTATTCCAATGACGATTTAACAGCCGTTAGTCTCGAGCGTGATAGTTTAAACAACTATGGATCAATTAACTACCATTAATTAATCAGGTGTTGCACACGACGCATATATCTAATTATATATTGGCCCCATTACTTTAGTTTAACATAACTTAAATACTAACATGACATAAAAGCTGCCACTTAATTTTCACTCTTCTGGTTGTAACCTTTAAATATAATTTTATAGAAAATATTTTATACTCACTGGTCGAATTAATTAAGTCATATCTTCAGCAATTTTATACTGCTGAAAGTTACCTGAAATATTTTACATGGAGCTAGGACTCGGCACCGAACCACCGATATTATTGTAGATATGCCTGGGGGGAGGGATGAGGTGAGAGAAGACGCCGCGCGCACGGAGCTAAGAGCGACGCCACAGCCATAACAGGACCCTACACCAGATTGAGCTTCTGAATAGACCGGGTTCACTACACCCAAGGGTGGTTCTTGCACCGACAACCATGGAACGGTAAGAGTTCTATAGAGCATCGTTTTCTCCTGCCACGCTGTAATGAAGGATCGTCGCCGTCACTTCCAACCCTAAAAAGACCAAGCGAGGGAGCGAAGAATGAATGAAGTGATACTGGAACAGCATGTGGACACAGGAAATATAGAGGATAAAAGAAACTACTCCCTCATTTGCCTTACGACCCCGAAATCCCCTGAAAAATCAATAGGTTAGAGAATGCGTTCGCCGGAGATCGAACCCGGGACATCCTGAAAGCGAGTCGCACATGTTACCATGCCCCACCTCGATCGATTGTCTTTTATTAAATCCATTCTCTCTGGGTGATGCAGTTTTGCAGTTGGGTGTTGAGGAACCTGAATCTTCCGTTTTCCAGATAACAATCTCACTATGGAGAGCTAAAATTGGTGCAATAAGTATTGATTACGCATGACGTTTCCATAGTAATTTTTTTTTTCAATATCGGTGAGATGCCCTGCGAATGTACCTTATGAGTCATACAGCGGCTTATCTCACTGTTGCAGTAAACGCTGGAACACGTGTCTTTGTATTTGATATCCTGGTATAAATTTGGCGTGGAAAACAGCAACGTACGGTAGCTTGTTCTTGTTAAAACTGCGGAGGTTAATGCCAAATTTGGTTAACGGTTCGAGAGAAAACAAAGTAAACATGCCTACTCAGCTGGTAATGATGCGCTTGTATCCTGTCCTTAACAACATGTATGTACCGTTCCCTTCGTGAGCATCTCCTCCTATGCCTCACTCCGCACAATGGAGCGGAAAACACCGAGCGGTTTGCGAGCTTCTAACGGTTGCAATGAAAAACTTGGAATTAAATTATTTCGAGAATAAACAAAGTGTTCAATCCTGGCTTTAAGTTAATCTACCCCGTGCAAATTGGTATTTTACAAAAAAATGTCGGATGTATTCTATTCTCCTAACTTTCTCTACCTGTTCCACAAAGGAACTCCTTACAAAAGATGATTCTTATCTACTCCATGCTAATCGAGATAAGCATTAGCAGAATGGACTTATTACAAGTAGAAGGAAACTAAGGGAATACATTATGCTAAAGCTATAGTCAAATATTTAACCCTTTATTACATGGTGTTGCACTTGTAAAACAAAACTGATTAATCAAAGTTTTTAGTATTTTTAGTGGACTTTTTTCTAGTGTATTACACTAACCTTCAACAATAGCTAGTTATAGTTGTGTTATATTGTTAAAATATTAATATTTTTGCAATAAAACTGTTGTGCAAAATTCATGCAAGTGCAGTCAAATGTAATGCCATCAGCATACAAGCGTGCCATCACACTGGTTATTTGATTTGTGCCCTCCCCGACCTTTACCACAGGCACATTTGACGCAGTCGCTGCAGTCGAACTTGCGATATTCGGCTTGAAAGGCTGGCCAGTCCACTTCGTATTACTCTTAACGTTCACGGCTATTCAAGGTGGTACCGGTGCAAGGTATTTACCGTTTTGCGAATTTGAGGAAGAACGACATGTATAGCAAAATAATTCATGCAATAAAGGGTTAAAATCTCTCGCTATGCGATTGTCATTGAAAATCGCTTCTTTGCAAGGCCGGGAGAAAAACAAAAGAAAGACGGACGACTTGCTGTTTGAGAGAAATGATGGTTAGCCACACAACAAAAACCTAAAAGTTTTTGTGTGTTTTGACGAAATCTACTTTTTTAGTTTAACAGCCTTTCTAGCTCCTCCGGTTTACCAGTTATGCAAGTCATTCAGAGTGAAGAGGACTTCAGAGGTTATTCTCAGAAAATGCTACATATACCTTTTATTTTAAATGTAAATATCTTAAATATTCGGTGTTTTAATCAAAATACACACACTGACTTTTTTTTTTAATCAGGTAGTCTCAAAACATATACTTATTTCTGGAGATATCTTGGTTTCCAATATTTAAGTGGAAAACAATGCCTTCTCCACCTACTATTCACACTGTACATTCGTGCTAGAGAAGGCAAAAGTATTTTTAGAGAAAGGTCAGTGTGCATGTGTGTGTGTGAGTATATGCGCGTGCGGTTCTGTGAACATCATATTAACTTAAAAGCAAAAAATCCGTTAAATACCAAACTTGGTATTTAAGTTTAGTATCCTTCAAGGATGTGACAAGAAGATTTTCAGAAAAATCCCCATACCCCGAACTGCCCTTTACATGAAACATTTTTTGAAGTTTTCGATTTTCTAAAAAAACGGCTATAATGATTTTGATTAAAATACCATATACTAAAAATTTACATGACAAATAAAATATACAGTATTTTTCAGAACATGATGGTCTTGCCCCCACACTTCTTCCAAAGGCAGCCTGACTTTAAAGTTTAGGATTAGGGTGTGTGCGGCTAAAACCAACCTTCCACTTACTGGTCCCTTGGCTGAGACACGATTTTCGACTTGTAAGCAGTCTCCAGGAAACAGATTTTACTACGTTGCCTCTCGCCCCTAGTACAGGGTCGTCTTTTTGTTGCTAATGGTTATTGCCCATCGGTATGGGGGAGTGCTCCCGTTTGAGGGTCATCATGTTTTGGAGAAAACTATTTATCCTGAATTTCTTGATGCTAGTCCCTGAGCCATGTTCATTCTGAATTAATTTTGCAAGAGACTGTAATATAAAAGCTTACAACACCAAAATAATTGTAGATATCGTTAAAACACACAATCTGTGTAATATATTTTTTTCAGAGATATTCCATGTTATTGGTTTTAATTTCAAAATAATTAAACTTTTCTCGAACGGGAAGCTGTCATTCGTTTCATATATTTTTTGTTTTACTATTGGTCATGTAAACAGAACCGAATTTAAATGACAATCTCATAGCGACGGCTTTTAAATTTAACTATCGCTTTAGCCTAGTGTTGTCCCTTATTTTCCTTCTGCTTATAAGGAACTAAGTAATAATTCTATTTCTGGTGATGTGTATCTGGATTAATATTATGTAGATAAAAGAATAATGTGTTATAGGAATCGCGTGTTTGCAGAACACATAGAGAAAGTCATGTGTTTAGAATACGTCAGTTTATTAGGTATATTCTATTTAAGATTTTGATGTCCATTATCTTCATTTAGGCGAAAATGGAAATTATAGCAGAAACGGTAATACATACCTTTTTGTTTGTCCGCTTTCTTCCAACTAACTGAGCAGCATGGCTCAGGCGAAAATGGTCCACATTGGAGCGGTCGCGGGTTCGATCCCCATGGCAGGCCTACCTGACCCATGGATTTCTCCGGGTCGCCAGGCAGGTTGCTTTCATTCACCTAATATTCTGGCTCTCCATATCGTTTACATTATCATTTAATTCATCCTTCATACCGTTGGTTTTTTTCAGTGTTGAAAGTGCTGGCAATGGTGCGCGGTGCAGCGTGGCAAGGAAATATATGCTCATTGTGGATCTCAGTCCCGCGAATTCAGCTGGTTGCCGGGATGAGAACCACCCCTTGGTCGCAGCGTTGGATGCTATGTATGGAGGGGTTCTCAGCCTGTCTGTCCGACTATTGGGGTGCTTCTATCGGGAAACCGTCCTGTCATTGTTGTGCTACGGCTCCCGGTTCCGGCCACACAGTGCACGCTCTCACTTCACCTTCTATCCCGGGGGTGGTCCTTACTGGGTCATAGGTACAATAACCTCAGGTTCAGTGCTGAGTCCCCTCAGTCCTTATCCTATTGTATTCCTATTTCTATTCTTCCAACAATTACTTCACGCATACTGTTTTTGTTTTCTTATCAGCCGATTCTTTGGAAACCCTGTAGTAAGCGTTGCCTGTGCAGTAAAAGGTAAGTTGCAATTTGCCTCCACTTGATTCCTTGCAGTAGAAGTTGAATTTTTGTTAACAAGGAAAATGTATGTTCTTTCGTATTACTTTAGTTCGACACACTTCAGTATCTCCTCGCGCTTGCATTCAACTACACTAATTGTCCTAGCAAAGTTGACAAAATACAGAAGGTACATCAGTTTTTGGAGTCCCACTGTTAAATACGGAGGTCAGTTACTTGAGTGCAGTGGGTGAAATTAAAGAAGAACAATTAATTGAAGAACATAGAACATCCTCTTCCTTTTATATATTTTAACAGTTTAAAAAAACACCTATGTCCGAGATTTTTGTTAGTAGAACCCAAATTTACCAAATATGTTTGATGTAGCCTTGAGTGACAGATATTTATGGGTAATTTTATCCCATTAGAGAATATTAGGTGACACGAAGATATTCAGGAACATCTCCCAGGCCTAACTACCCTTTGGAAGGAACATTTTCCATTTTCTAAAAAACCGCTGTAACAATTTTGACCAAAATGGTGTATATTAAAGATGTTTAAATAGAAAATAAAATCTGTAATGTGAAATTTTTGGGAATAGCCCCTTCATTATGAATGACTTTCTCATAACTGGTAAGAGACACATAAAATGTTGTACAAAAAATGCAGATCTCGTTAAAAGACACAGTGTATGCCATATACAGTTGTTTTGTAGAGAAAACCATTTCAGGGATATTCCGTATTATTGGTTTAAAGTTTAAAATACCTAAACTTTTCTCAAATGGGAAGTCATTCTTACTTCCCTTCTACTTATAGGTAATAGGACCTTTTCTTCTAATGATTATCTTGAGTAGCATGGTGTAAATAAAAGCATAATGTTTTGTAAAAATAGTTCGTTTGCAGAACAGCTAGAGAAATTCATGTGAATGGAATACACCCGATTTTTTTTTATTGTAAACGGAAAGTAAAATATCAATTTGCATGGAGTAGATACAACTTAAAGCCAGGATTGAATGCTTTGTTTCTTGGTGGTACTGCTGCTGGAGGAGAATCAGACTAGGTAAAACATAAATAACGTTTTCTCTAATATCAAACGCTCTCCTCACAGAATTACATGTACGAATACTCTGAGTGGCACAATGTTTTTTTGTTTTGTTTTGTTTTTTTTGTTTGTAATTAGGACGTTTGTATTGAACTGAGATGAGTCAAATTGAGCTGCTTCGTCCTTAAGTGTAAAACTTTCGGATCCTTTAAGTTTAACTGCTTTACTTAGTTCATTTAAGAGAACTGCCATGATTTGTACATTTAAAACATGTGTGTAGCTATTTATATATTCTCTATATGTATGTATTCTATGCTATAGTTGGAGGACATGAGGTTAAACTAATTAATAAATGGTAAAATAATAAGAGAAGAGAATAAGCAACCGCTGTTATGTAAGAAGAACGTGTTTGCGTCGGTAGGTCCGGGTTCGAATTTTTGTGGGGACAAGCTTCCACGCTACTGTGTCTGAAGAGATTTTCCCAGTCTTCAGGCTGAATATCTGAACGTCTTTACTGTTAGATGCCTGAGTGATGTCGAATTTATTTCCGTAATTTACTATTTGTGTGCTCTATCTCAAGTAAAGAAAACATGAGAAAATAAAGAAAAACGAAGAAAGAAGACAACCAAATTTCTGGTTTGGTTTATTCTGTGCTATTTTATAACATCCTGTTTTATATTACATTAAAAAGTATAACCGTCTCAGCTAATGCTAATCATGAAAAGTTCAACACCATCTTATTTCAAGTAGATGGGTTTAGATTTCCTGGTTTTCCCAGGCGTTCAAATGAAAATACCTACTACACGACTTAGATTGCTACATAAACTCCACCACTCCCGAATTCAAGATCACAACAGAGAAGCAACAAAATCGTGCAATATACATTAACTTAAATTCTACATAATGTTTTGGTAATATAACACGCACTTCTGTTTAAAGCAATTAATCTAACCTCACTATTGAATTACTTCTTTAATTCTGTCATTGTTTCTTAATTTTAAATAATTAACAGTATATAATTCACAGTACGCTCTTTTCTTCTCTGATACATTATCTCATAATATTTACTAATTATTAATTTATTGCATCGTTTCTATTGTGCAAAACTAAATAAACACATTTAGTATGCTATTTGTTTTCTATGAACCGCGGAATGAATGGATGACAAATGATGTTACAGACATTTGAGGTTTTGGCGCCAAAATATGCCTAACGCTTCAAAGTTTGTGTATAAGAAGATCCTGAAAAATATACTAAACACAAATTAAAGCATAGTTATCTAGAGACCTGAAATTAAAGGCACTTGTAGCATTAGAATTTTCCTATAAGGCGATACCTTGAGGAATTGAGATACTTTGGAGGTTTTCACGAATATGCCAAACAAAGGAAGCGGTAGCTCAATAGGAGTATCGGTGCAGAAAGCAGAGGACCCGTGATCTGGGCCCTGCAAATGATTTTGACACCGTCATTGTGAAGAAACTATGTACAATTTATGTTTTACATTTTTGTACCAACAAGTTGTTTTAAAAATAGGTGTATGCTTCCAGAGTATCCTATAAATCGCTTATACGACTGATTTCTTCAAGGTAATCAGTTCAGGGAAACAGAAAATTAAGATAATGTGGTTTTCTGTGTCCCAACAGACACGTCAGCTTTATATTTTCCAGAAGTTAAATAACATTTGTAGAGTGCTACCACACAAAAACAAATAAAATCGGAGGAGGTCACGAGCATGCTGTATCTTACGACACACTATCGACTAAGAAACATAAAGGTGTGGGAAAGACCAGGATGCGCTCTTCTCAAGTTCACGCCCACGCATCGCGTCCTACTTCCGCGTGCGTGGTTTGCCGAAGAATCGTCCAACTTTCACTAACGTATGCAACATATCTTTCATCGGCCAGCTTCCGGTAACGCTCACTTAAACATCTTTAATTGAGCGTCAAATGCAGTTGTCGGCAGTACCTCAAGCCCCCGGAGTTGCTGGGTGCCAGCGAACATCTTGTCCTTGGCCCATTTGCAACAACTTGTCTGGACCAGCAAACGGTACGTCGAGAATACACGGAATCCGACGTGCGAGTGTGATGTAACAGGTTAACACAATCACGAAGTGTGTAGTGCCTCACGTAGTAACAAACATCAGCTAGAAATATTAACAAATCATAAATATTTCCTGAAGCAATTGGGAGTAACTAAACATAAGCCCATGGAGAGATAACTGATCTTGACCGATTGCTAAAAGTGCAGTCTTTTTAGAGGAACCCAATTTTAATAATGCTATTAAAATTATTTTGAGAGTAACCATAGTTGACGTTTCTAAATATTGGAGTTTCTGTCCAATGTTTTCAAGATTTTGCCACATGCTGTCTTACCACACACACACAACACACACACACACACACACACACACACACACACACACACACACACACACACACACAGATATATTTAGTAGCGCTTGAGATACAAACTATTTTCCTTTTATTTTTCATATCAATTTATTAGTTGTTGCACCCAATGTAGAAACCGTAATTTTTAAAAAAATAAAAGTATTACCACATTATTTAAACATTGCTGCACAAAACAGACAAAAAGATTCAAAGTGTTTTTCACATCGAAGTTTCCATTTATTTATTTTTTAATTTTGACAAAATTTTAGCATATTTCTGAACAAACAGAGATTCAGTTAATTTTATATAAAAGTAATAGTGAACGCCTTAATTTTGGTCTAATTTAGCACTGATGAGTCTTTTAACATAATATCGTTTTTATGTAAGGCGTTTAATGACTTATGCACCCACACATTAGGTTAATTTTCAACAATTCACGGCCCTCGGTAACTGTAAAACTATTAACTGAATCTCAAGGTATTTGATCTAGAATTTCTTGTGGCTATGTTTCACTTAAACCTCTGTCATATCGCATTATCTTTAATCATCTGTTCTAATGCACTTGTGAGAAGTAGTATAGCTGTGCCGGAATGATGAGTTGATGACCTAAGAATTGCCTGATGTGGCATCTGTTTTACTTCTGTTCCTTAAAATTTCCTTTGTACTTTCATTATGCGTTTTATTGCTTATTTGCTAGGCAAGCTGCCAGATATAAGCATACCTACCTCTGCTGCTGGGGAAAAACACGACACAAGCCAAGTCAGGCTGCTCTGAATAAGGAGATCTGGAATTGTGCGTTGTTAGTATTGTATGATATATTTAAAAAAAAAAAAAAAATCTAATATTTTCCATTCACTTAGTTTTCTCTAGCTGCTCCACAAAGACATTATTTTCACAAATGATTATTTTTTATCTACGTCACCCTAATCTAGATGAACATTAGCAGAACTGGTCTTATTACTTGCTTCCTTGTAAGTTTAAGGAAAATAAGTGAATGCATTAGACTAAAGCGATGGTCAAATCTTTTAAAAGCCAGTCACTATGTGAATCAATTGAGGTTTGGTTCGCTTAGCATTTTCTTGTTTGACAAAAGTTGATTAGTTTGAAATTAACAACGAATATCTCGAAAACGGCTGACTCTACAAAGAAAAAAAAAACAAAAAAAAACATGAATGACATAAATTTTTTGTTTTAACGAGGTTTGCATTTTTGTATATTAAGTTTTTGTCTATCTCTTACGGTTTAACCGTTCTGCAAAAACTCCAGAATAAACAACTCTTCAGAAGATATTTCCAGAAAATTTAAGATATGCATTTTATTTGTGATGTGAATATCTTTAATGTACGCATTTTAATCAAAGTCGTTAGAGCCATTTCTGAGAAAATAAACATTTTCGAAAATATTCCATGTAAAAGGTAGTTGCGGGTGTGGGAATTTTCTTGAAAATCTTCGTGTTCCATCCTTGGAAGATACTGAAATCAAATATCAAGTTGCGGACCCTTTTCTAAAAATGCTTTTTTTCGGACTCAGTGGACCTCAAAACATATTTCCGGTGAAATCTCGATATTGAATTTTTAGATGTAACACAATACCTTCTCTATGCACTATGTACGTTGTACATGCGGGCTAGAAAAAGTAAAACATCTGTTGTGTTCCATTCCCATGACTTTCGCTACATCTCTGCAGAAAATCATTGTTGAAAAACTTATGCTTCTATTTACTTCATGTGAGTCGAGAAAAAGTTTGCGGAAATAATATTATTACTTACTTTCTCTTAAGTAGAACGGAAATATGGAAGTACCATAGCTAAAGCGATAGTAAACTATTTTAAAACCTAGTTGCTATGTGATTGAAGTTCCTATGTTTGTATAGCCAGGTACCGGGGCAAGTTGTCTGTAATAAAAGTTGAATACATTTTTATTTCCCTCTTCCAAGTATGAATAGTTCTGATGCCACAATGTGTGACATTTGCAGCACTCTCTCCACTCTTCTCATGGAGGATAAACATAGATCTCACTACAAGCATGGCACTCAACTATACTTTCTTTGGAAGTTTGCTAACACCATAGGTGTCAGTAATCCAGGCTCTCTAGTTCTTCTACGGAATCAAGCTTCTGTTTCTTATTAAACATTCCTGTTTTGCAGCCCGATTTTGTTGCTTTAAATATTTTTGTGCCCCATTCTTTGCTTATTTTTGAGCCAATATACCTTTCATACTTGAGCTTGCACATTGCACATGACTCTTCCGTTTTTTCACATATGGTTTGCTATGGTTTAAAACCCAAAATACTTCGGCACAGTTTTAGCTTAACGGGAGTAAAATTTATTGAAATTCCTGGTTCTTAATTTTACTTTGACTTTTCCATTTTTTTATAATACTTCACAATATCTGACATTTAACGTGGCAGAAATTAATGAAGTAGCACAAAAGGAAAAACGAAAAAAGTAGCGCAGCGCGTTGTGGAACAGTTTTAATATCGTATAGGCCAGACAATTTCAATAAATAAATAAATAAAAAAGTACATATAAGCACCAAAACGGTAAAATGCACCTAGGGCAAGATAACGATCCCCTAGGGCAAGAGGACGATGGATTTTTTTCGGACGTAAAAATCCATAGCATGGCTTCCTTCGGAAAGAAAGTAAAGCCGTTGGTCTCGTGTCGTAGACATATGGCACGTAAAAAAACCTTAAGGCTGATAAAGGGGCCTGTGAGCAAAATCAAGTCATCTTTCACGCCCAGGGAAGCTGAGAACCCCAGAAGTTAAAAAGTGTCAATAAACAAAAACTCCATTTTTATTTTCAGCTTGCCCCGATCGTGAACCTTAAAAGTATTTGATATTTGCGATAGGATTAATAACAATACGACATAAATAGATAGTGTTGTGAAAAGTCATATTGTCTAATCATGTGTAGCAAAGAATATCCAGATATCTTAGCTGTCAGTCCCCAAGAACTTATTTCGAAAGTCTCGAAAATTAGAACACGTCAGACAAAATACGGGAACGTAATCTAACAACAAAAGAAAAAACAAAAACAAAACAAAACAAATGGCGGGAGCGGCATCATTTTAAGAGTGTTTAGTGTCTAACCGTGTGGAGAGCTAGTAGTAGCTGTAAGATACTGATCTTAATAATATGAACTTATATTAAGTCATTCGTCGTCTTGCCCCGCTCGTTAACTTGTCCCAGCTTCCCCTACATTTTGTCATGTAAATACCTTAAATATAAGAGATTTTAATCAGAATCGTTAGTCATTTTTCAGAAAAATACAATTTTTGAAATTGTTTCAATGTAAAAGGTAGTTGGGAGTGGGGTGATTTTCTTGTAAATCTTCGTGTCTTATCCTTTGAAGGTATTGAACTTAAATTTCAAGTTTGGTACTTAACGCACTCTTCGTTTATGAGCTATGCTGTCACAGACATACATATACAGACACCCACAAACACGGACATTTTTCTAGAAATGTTTTATTTTGCAGCCAAAACACATATTTCCAAAACATGTATTTCTGGTGAAATATATATGTTTTCCGTGGTAAATTAAATTCAGTTCGGTAATGACACAGAATACAAGATAATGCGATATTTGAAATTTCATTTACTGTAATAGAGTAAAGATCAGCTTACATTCTTATAAAATGAAACTCGTGTATTACTTTATATCATATTTAAAGTCCCAAGAGGTCCAAGTTATTCTTTAGTGAAGAACCAGCCAGATTTCAAAACAGTTTTAGAATCGCTGAAGAAAAAAATGTACCTCTATTATTTATGCTTAACTTAAACAAACAGCATGTGTGTTAAATTTTATAAATTTTATAATATTTATGTATATATATAAAATTTAACGACTCTCTGCATATAATTTTATATTGGCGGAACTGCGTCATAGTTATAGTTTGGAACTACGCGAGGATGCAATGTTACAACAACAGCCCGTTAATACCATCGCTGTTATCTTATCTTGCGTTAAATAGGGTAGTGGTACTTGTGCTTAAAATATTATTGGTTCACTGGTTGGTATCATGAATAATACATTTGTTTAGAAGATACATTTTTAGAGAAATTACGTAATTGTCGGCTAGCCTTCTTCACCTCCCAGCAGCACAACGCAACCATTCATACCATCACTGAAAGTGGAGACACATCACCTTACTCCCTACCACATCTCTCACTGTAGTAAAAAGCATTGATAGACAGAGCCCACTACCCCATAGTTCCATCTTATACATACAAACGACATGAACGCGTTAAATAATGTATTCTGTAGTGCATTTTAAGACGGATTCGTTATGAGATAATCATAAATGCAATACGGTAAAACACCAAATACCCAGAGGAACCTGGGTCCGGTATTATCTGAGCTACATACATAAACCCGTATAATTATGTCAAAAACTAAGATATCAAATTCAGTGTCAGGAATATGAGTTTCAATTGACTTGGGAGTATGTAGGTAAAATATTAAGATCTGAGTTTCTTAGTATCCGGAAGGTAAAGATTCTGTCACCAGACATTTAATTTATAGTCTTTAATTTCTGGACCGAACAATACGCAGTCCGTATGTTAAGCGTTTGGATACAGGGAGTTCCGCTAAGCATACCGCTTACGAATACTGCATGAACCATACACATGGAGAAGGCAGTATGCTGAATGGAAAAACTGATTCTCTTAACCGAATAACAATGCTGCAATGGGAGTATATTTGATTCACAAATTTCAGTTTAATAGACGCACCGAGAGCAGTAGATACGAGTATCATTTGCCATTTTTACTCTGGCAGTGGGCAGTTAAGGTAACGAGTGCAGAACTCCATGCACTCACTGTTACAGACTAAAATCAGTCAGTCAAAATTTTCCATCCAACGCAATGGCAAACTTAGTTTCTCCACCTTTCGCTCCTCCGGTTTTCTTTTGTTTACGTATATGGAACATTATTCTAATTTAATCCATCATCTGAAGTTCCCTTCTGCTCCTAAACGTTTTGCTTTGACATTTCCTTCCAATTTATCCATAGTAGCAACATTTTAATTTCTCTAGCACGTATGTACAATGAACCAAAAAAAAAAATCATCCCCAGATTCAATGTAGCGGTCGAAGAGCTTCGCGTATCTTTGTAAAAGCTGTGTTCACAGGTACACGAAATAACCGTGCAATTGTGCGACTGACAGAGCAACAGTAAGCTTATGAGTGCTGAAAACACGTTAACGTTATGGTGGCCGAGAGGTTAAGAAGACCCTGCTTCTACCCGTTAGTTCCAAAATTCAAATCTTGCGTAGTTTGTCATCTTTTATGTTTGTTTATTTTGTGACCGGATATGTTGAACATAATATTGAATTGATATAACTTTGGACCTATCTATTACACAAAAACACTATTCTACTAACACTTGTTTTAAATAATATAAAAAATATGCGTAAATAAACTATTATCTTCTAAAACACACACACACAAAAAAAAAAACATAACTAATATGGGGGCATAGGGAAAATTACTAGAGCCGGGCTTCTTGAATTTGTGCCCAGAAGCCGTCTCTCGTCCTTCGCCCATCTACAGGTAAATTGGAGTGCAGCTCTTTTTTACCTTAGCCCACTTATTCTCAATAGGGCTCAAATCTGGTGAACAGAGAGGCCGGTCTACTACTTGTATATCATGCCTTTTTGAAAACCAATTTGAAACCTTTCGAGACATGTGGACAGGATGGTTATCTGTACAAATTCAAAAATATCATCAGGATATCTCATCCTCCAAAGGGAATCAAAATATTATCGAGTGTTACCGTGTACTGCGCATCGTTCAGTGTTTCGTCAAGCTGCCACAGCACACATAGACCGTCCTTTGATATTCAGTCCCAGATTCGCGACCATGATGAAATTGTGAAGCCATGCTTTGCGTCGTATCGGAACTGTTTTGGGTGACAGCCAATAACATTTCCATTACGGGTGGAAGAAAATACTACCTCGTCTGAGAATATCTCGTTATTCCAGTTGCGGTTGGCATTTTCCTGTTGGATCGGATCTTTGTAAAGGGCGTGTTGGCGGTTTATGAAGAGTGTGTTGAGAAAAAAAAAAAAAAAAGTTTGTATCTTCCAAACAAATTAAATTTGCCCAAAACTGGATTCCTAAAAATATTTCAAAACATTTATTTTATTAACAATTGTTTTAGAATTTTTTCATACTATACAGTTTCCATTTTTTTCTTTTCCACTGAGAGAGAACTGGTCATGCCTGCTGCGTTAGCGCACCATTTTGTGCACCACATACTTTTGCGTGCAGCATATTGCTCTTCGGTGGAATAAACGCTTAAAGAAACATGATAACAACTATCATATTATTAACTGTACCGAATGCCGTTTATGGAATAAGTTTGTCTAAAATAAATAACCGCTACTTGTTGATTCATCATTACTAAGAGGAGGGAAAAAATGTTTGTCACATGCCAGGAGCGAACCTCAATAGAGGAGTAACCTATATTTTTCGAAATGAAATGGCCTTTTATTTATGGACGCTCTTTAACTACAATGGTTCTCAGCGTCCCATTCTATCTTGGGCGTGAAAGACCGCTTAATTTTGCTCAGAGGCCTCTCTATCAGGCTTGAGGTTCTTTTACGTGACCTAAATCTACTACACGGGACCAACGGCTTTACTTCCCTTCCGAAGGAAGCCATGCTAAGGATTTTTACGTCCTCCGCCGGACGTAAAAGACAGCGCTACAGGAACACACATGGGAGATGGCAGGTTTAGGAATGCCATACAATACAAACTGAATCATGTTTTGTGTCTATAATTTTTTAGTTATTAATGATAGTTTATTGTTAAAGAATCTTAAGTTATGTATTTGGTTATGATTATTGATCATATGGATTAGTAATATTAAGTTTTGGAACTTGTGACAATCTGTTGCTGCCGCTACACAACTGTTTTGCAAATGGTGAACCAAGGCGATGTGCCGTATAGGATTTAGACGAATTTGGCGTTCCAGACATGATAACTTTTTTTGTCTAACAGTTTACATAGTAGATAAAGAAGGTACATGTTGTATTCCACCCAAGAAGTCGATAGCGAGATTTCCCCGGAGATGCTTTGAGATCCCCTGAATAAAAACAAAAATTAGAAAAATATCCGTGTGTGTCTGTGTGTGAGTGCGTGTGTGTCTGTGGGCAATATGGTCAAAAACGAAACGTCGGTTAAATACCAAACTTGATATTTAAGTTCAGTATCTTTCAAGAATACGACACAACGATTTTCAAGAAAAACCCCACCCTCAACTACCCCTTACTTCGAACATTTTCCGAAAATTTTTAAGTTCTCAAAAATGGCTGTAGCGGTTTCGATTAAAATTGTATATGTTTATGATATTTTCATGACAAACGAAATGCGCATCTTAAATTCTCTGCGAATAGCCTCTGAAGACCTTTCATTCTGGATGACTTGTGTATAACTCGTAAAAGGAGATAGACAAAAGCTTACTATGCAAAAAATGTAGATCCGGTTAAAATGCACAATTTATATCATACACATGTTTTGTACAGTTAACCGTTTCCAAGGTATTCCTAGTTATTGGTTTTAACTTTAAACTACGTAAGCTTTTCTCAAGCGGGAAGTCAACTTTCGTTCCATCTATTTTACTCCAGGGAATGCAAAGAAAACCGAATGTCAATTGTTTCACATAGTGACAGCTTTTAAAGGATTTGACTATCGCTTTAGTCTAGTGTATTCCCTGATTTACCTTCTATTTACAAGGAAGCTAGTAATATAACCATTTCTGCTAACGTTTCTCGATAAGCATGAAGTAGGTGGAGCAATCTTTTGTAAGGAAAGATTCTTTGTGGAAAAGTTAGAGAAACTCATGTGAACGGAACAAATCAGATTTTTTTATAAAACAGCTCAACAGCTTATTTCCCTCTTTCTGATTAGTTTCTGCACCTTTATTCCTTCACTCAATTTACTTATTTTAAACACTCCATGTTCACACTTCAAATGCAACATCAACGTATTCACTCCATAAATTACCGAAGCTCTGTACAATGGTTTTAATTCATATATTTTCGATCCCTTCATAAGTGTGCATAAAATCATATACATTTATTTTCAACCCATACTTCTCACCTTTGTGATTTGACTTCTTTAAAGCTCCCTTAGAATATTTCCTTATCCTGCTGCTAGTTTCGTATCGTCAGCAGATTTTATTTATTTTCCTACCGCTAATCTTCCCTTTGTTCTGAAAACAATCATCTGCCCCAATCTTCCAGTAAATTTTGAACAGAGTAGTTATCATATGCTTCTTGTTCTACTTTCCTCTACGATCTCACATCCTACCTCTGATATGCTGTCTCATAACGAGAGTATTTAGGAGTCTTCATTCACTTCGTTCCACACCGAATATCTCCAGATATTGCGTCATTTTTTCAATTCTACTCTTTCCACTGTCTTTGTGTCCTTTGCTTTAATTGGTATTTTACTGAGTGGCTGTGTTTTACCTCATACTTAAGACATGAGTTACGACATTCTGAAACAATATTATGAATCTACTCGAGTACACAAAATATACTTCATTGGCTTTCTGAGGCCGTTGAAGCCAGTGTTCGTAGCTCAAATTTCGATAACTATCTCTATGCAGGAGAAGTGTGTAAGATATGATTGGTTTGTGAGCTATAGCCTACCATTAATTTCTGCTACCTTGAACCATCGCTATAGCAAAGCACTGTGTTTTGCTTTGCCAACGCCACCCATACGATGATGACTGTGACCTCTTGGGACCTCATTCTACCTGGCGACGAGTGGATTCATTTCAACCAAGGGCGGAATCCGTTACTCCCAATGCTACATGTAAATGACCATGAAATGACGGCACCCGCAGCTTAAAGCTACATCGGAGTTTCCGGTTTACTTAATAAATATAGGCGACAAAACTAAAACTCCTAGAGTTTATTAGTGCATTGATGAAAATCACAGTTGACAGAATGCTCCTACATTAGATCTAGAATATATCACAAATGGCATGTTTAACTTCCGGCTAATTAAACCAGTCAGAATTTCTATGCATGCATAGGTGTATTTCAGTTTCTCCTTTCTCCTTCAAGTTTTAGTCAGTATTCTTCTGTTCAAGTTTTCTCTTATGTAGTATAGAGAAACCACTGCACTTATCCAAACAATGTATGCCGTTATTTTAATGTAAATACATATTTTAATTTCGTAACTAAATCAAGAAACCATTTTAGAATATTATCTACGCAGTATATCTCAAGGATACAAAATGGAGCATTTCTAAATTCAGTATTTAACACAAGTACTTTCAGGCAATAAGAAGGTTTGCCTATACTCCTACTTCAATATGTACCTTCGTTTTTTGCTGCTTATTCTTCATACTCTTGGTAATGATTCGAATAATAGGTATTACTTAAAATATACTTACATGTCAAGCTAAGTTTAAGATCGGTGTTTTCGTGGTCACTCAGCGATAGTATTTCGTCAAAGTAAACCGAAATTCAGTGTTTTGAGTTTCCATACTCTCCGGTATGGAAATACCAGACAGTTTTTCAGATCTGATAAACTGTCCAACATTACCCTAACTACAGCTAGTGCAAAGAAACAATTATTGGAGGTAAATGAAATCCTGTGGTAAATTACTAGCCTAGAAATTGAAACAACCTTCATCATTACAATTCGCTATTAAATTATCAAATCTCAAGAATAATTTATATGACTCAAATGTATTGGAAGGCACACTAATGAAGTAATGAGATAAGAGAAGTTCAATGCGGATTCGGTGGCGTCGGTCACGCCAGCTTATTGATAAACTAACAGTAATAGTCAGACCTGGGTGACGCTAATTTGAAATCTAATTTACTTCTTCAAACCATGTTCTCCTAGACTGAATATATGATAATTTAGGTCAATTTATTTTTGTGAAATTTCATACAACAGCGAAAATACCGAAAATAGAAACTTAAATTCACGGTAAATTTATTGCACACGTATCTTTAAAATACTGTATATAGTGAGATTGTGACAAAACATGTCCCACTTACACATTTCTGCAAGTTTTTCAAATGTTAGCATATATTCTGATAGGCAAAGTCCTACCAGTTTTTGTTTTCCAATGATGTTCTTTGACATGAAACGATAGTCGACTTTTATTATAAACACTACACTTACATCTATGTAAGTGGTGTTTATGTTATTCGTTTGAAAATGGCTCCAGTTTTAATGAATTCACATTAGATGGAGAATAAAATGTATTTTATATGAAATCTGTAGAATGTTATTAAGTAATAGTGTATAGAGAATATCACGTTAAAATTTCGTCATTTACCCTGATAAACATTTCTTTTCTACAAGTAAGGTGAGTTCGAGGTTCCTATTTCAGCAGTCATTTCTGTACATTTTTCTTACTATTTTATTCGAATTTTGTCGATTATAACAATACTGAAGAGAATTTTATCTGTTGTAGATTCCAAGATTGCAGGATAACGCTGCTTTGGATTTTTTGTTTTGTTTTTTTGGTAGTGTTTAACGCCCGCTTTAACTATTTATGGCACCGCAGGCGGTGACACTGATGATACATGAATGAAGATGAAGCACCGGTGGAATGCGATGGTGGGGGAAACCGAAGAACCCGGAGAAAATCCGCCCCAGCGCCGCGTTTTCCACCATAAATCTCACATGCGGTCGCTTGGGATCGAAACTGAGCCGTCTAGGTGAGAGGCGATTGGTCTAACCACTCGGCCACGGCGCGGCCTTGGATTCTTTTAAAGAATATGTTTGGTAGTTGTATGAAGATTTGCTGAAATGAATTTACAGAGTAGATAATAGAAATGCTTCTCCTAAAGCAGACGTTGGAAAGCTTTTGTACAAAAACACGCTGGAAACAAAGTGTGCGCAACTTCATTTTCATTTTAATAGCAGAGAGTAGACAGAATGACAACTTGACAAATTATAACTGTGAACATTTCAGTTAAAAGAACTTATAGGATACCTTACACCTGGCAAAGTAGGCATTATGAATAAACATATACGCACATTCCTGAAACGGACAAATTTCCAGTGGAAATAAAGAAAGTTTCAGTGATTAAATACAAATACTTTGCTAATATTGGATCCTAAGAAATGCAGGAAAACAGTTTACGAGCAAAAGGTAAATAAATAACACAGAAAGGAGAGAATAATGACATTATGCTGTTTCAAAGGCATTTTAATAAATAAATAGGACTAATATTCCGCAAAGAGAGTGATTTAAAACACTTGATGCCCAACTGCCCCATATTTGACTATACAGAAATTCCTCCGTGCGTTAAAAGAGCTGCAGAACACCACGGGGATATTTCACGTTAAACCTTGCCAATGGAAAAATGGCGGAAGTGACCTGTTGTTTTATACACATATTGGGCTTCAGGCGTGACCTAATTGGCCATCAGGGGAGAGAGAATGACTGAGATAGAGCACAAACACAGAAACACACCACAAACCCCTTACCCAAAACGCAACTCAAACCCGCGGTCCCCTAGGCCAGGAAACACCAAAGACCTTCGTTTTAGCCCTCTCAATGAGCGCGACCCACTGATAGCAAGAGGGGTAATACGAAGTTCGCCCTTGCCAGCTCTGTACTGGCGGATTTAACTTGAAATACTCGCGTTGATTTCTGCAACTCTTTTAACGCACGAAGGGATATCTGTATTTGTCAAATATGAGCTGCTGCTCCACCCGGTAAATGTCAAGTAGAATTCACATAGTCTAGGCAGAAGAATGAAAATCTGCTATAAAGATCCATAGCTTTAATATCGGCTTAACAATGGGAGCGTTATAGGCATATTGGAATAATATTCTAAAACGTTGAAAGATAAATATATTTTTCAAAGTTACTACACTCATTGATACAGAATACATATCTATTACCTATCCACTTTCTTAGCTAAACTGAACATTAAAGCTCATTTTAAACACTTATTTCTTTTGTTTGCTCTTTTATGTTGTTTTTTTTATATTCATACCAAGTACTAAAAATATGTTCATTTTATGTACACGTTTGCAAATACACTTTAAGTACTGCTTTACATCAAATATAGTTATATGGCCGCTTATGTGACTGCTGTTTTTAAACATACATTAAAGTGTGCATTTAGAGGCAAAATCGCAGCAAAATTACTAATTGTCTATATAAAAACGTTCGTAAAAGTTAATTTCGATTTCAAAAAACTATACCTGTCAAGTTTTTTTACAGAAGCACTTCTGAAAAACGTTTCATTTACCGAAACAGAAAATTGTTATAAAATTTGGGCGTAGGCAAACACGTCAAATGTTAGAGCTGAGAAAAACCTTTTTGAAACTTTGGAAGCACTTATAAGACAAATATATAAATTTGCCAGGTTTCCGGCAGAAATCAACATATAAATCGTGATTTATTTTGAATATTTAAGAAAATGTATGAAATTCGCCCATACTGCTTTTGAATATGTGAAGCATTTAGCTAGTGAGACCATTGCTATTAACTTTTTACCGACTTGTAGGGTACAATGCAGAGTTTCCAAAATGCAAGTAACCGGTATACCTTACTAATTTAACTAGCCAAGTTCATCCTCTATGCAATACACATAATCACAAAGTCAGTAAGTCTCTTTTTTCATCACCACGATTGTTAAATATCTACAGTATGAGGAGGAGAATTTCACCATCGTGGAAGTTTGTATTCTGTGAGTTATTATTGCCTCAACAGTTTCTTCTGAAGTAATGAGAGCACATTAAGCTTTAAATTGATCAGTGGAGAAGTTGTGAAGAAATTATTTCTTCCGCACCAGCCATGTATAGGGCAGGACCGGAAAAGATGTTTCTTCTCCTATATCTGTTGAAATTATGAAAATAATTGTGCTAAAATCATAAATACGCAACGCTTACTACGGAAAAGCTTCTGGTCAGACATGTTACTTTTTCAGTTACGGTTAAGCAAGGCAATGCACCACTTACCTTAGAACGGAAACTTTTGTGTACGATAACAAGGATCAGGCAACACCTTAAATTTTCTGTTTACTGTAGTAGAGGGCATTCTATTCTGCCTTTTGTGGGCACTGTAAAGTTAGGATATATGTACATGTTGCCTCTTTGCTTTAATCGGTTCATATACAGAATGTCCCAGAATTCGCCGCACAAATTGGTGGGATTGTAGAGGGGTCCAAAATAAATAGATTGAGATGGGGAACCTTTGGGCAACGGATTCTATTCTTTGTCACAGCATAAAATATATTAAGGGTTAGCACATCACTGATCAAATCGCAGTGGACCGTGATGTGAGCACCTGGAGTTCGGAGAGAGTAGAATTGATGGTGCAAGGATTGGCGTGTGGGCATCCGATGAAGCTGTCAAGCCTCCATAGGTACAATTATTTTTATGTTGTCTTCACCTTTGCATCTCATAATGAGGCGTTCATATTTTGCTGCGTTAGTCAATATGATTTGTTCGTACTGACAAATAAAATAAATGTATGTACGATCAGCATGTAGGTGATACGTTGCTGAAGGTGCAACGGAGGACGTTTCAATAACAATTGCATTTAACACCTGAAGTGGTACACTTCTTCGTACCCCTCGAAGGAACTTCTAAAATACAGTGTTATGTACATTACAATTGTAGGTACAGTTTACAAATAACGAAACAATATTATTATCATTGTGTCATATGGACTTCAAATAAAATAAAAATGAACAACTATTTCTGTAGTAAAACAAGTACCTACATAAAACGAATTAAGAAGAATGTACTATTCATAAAAGCGATTTCTACCTATCCATCTCTGCGTGAAAGGCAAATAGAAAGAGACGTCGAGAAATAATATAATATCCGAAGCACAAAATACAACAAACAGGTTACTAGAGGAACTTTTCGATGTGAGGACTGCAAAATACCTGCAGAGATTGCATCTACGCAGAAATGAACCTCGCACGCTGTCAATAATTCCAGGATTGTTTTGAACCTCATCACAAAACGTTAAGTTCGCGTCAGTAACTGTTTTTCTGATTCAACGGCAATCTGGTAAGCGAAGCTCTTAAGCTTGCGCAATAATCTGGTAAGCGAAGCTCTTAAGCTTGCGCAATGGTATATCGTGGCAGCAACAAGTACATGAGTTCTTAAGTTCGCAGCTTAGATTACCTCAGGATGTTAATCTGTGAGCTATCCGTTTCGTACATCGTCGAAACAATTTATTTTCTTACACATAATGTGTATACTTTTACAATATGAACACAACGTTTAGCAATTCATGGTTCTCATAGTAGTCACGTGTAGGCATCAGACAAGATTTTCAGAAGCACTGTGTCGCAGAACAGCAGCAGCTCAAGTGGTTAAAACGGCATATATCGTAAAATGAAAATATCGCTGTTCAATCAAGGCAATAGCCCAAATGTTTTTATTCCACCACGAAAATCATAGTTCAGTTAGTACGTTTCGAAGCACGCTTTATACAAATGTTCTCAACATACATAATTGTTTTATTGCGTTAATCTGCGGAGATTCCTGGACAATTACTGCATTTAATATTGAACGCTACGTACAGCAGTGACGATAGTTCTGTGCCGGTCATCTTTCTTCACGCATTGAAGAGGGTCTATGCCCAAGCGCCACTCACCTTCTGCTGCTAGAAGATGAGAGACGGAGCGCAACATGGCTATGTTTCACAGACATAGCTCTACTAGTACTTAGATTTCATAAACATTTCAGTTTAAGGAAAAGAAACATCTGGGGCGATGGATACGTGGCTCAACTAATAGCGCATGAAAGCGAGTTAGCCGGTCCTTGTGGCTATTGTATTTGTTATTGGTACTGCGTTGCAAAGAGAACCGCGGGTTCGACTCCAGCCAGCCTCTGACATGCATTTTTCTGTTCGTGTAAATGTGGTATGTAAACGCTAAACAAACAATGAAACCAAAATCCAGGAAAATAATATCCGGCGGAATACAATTTTTATGCCACGCAAATATGACACGTGTCAATCTCTTATCTCATGTCTTTCTTGTGGTAAGATCTTTTTTGCTTTTTATTTTCTTGCTCTTCACCGGCACAGAACCATCGTACCTGCTGTAGATATCATTCACGGTATTTTTAAGGTAACGTGTACTGCAGGTTTTATCGTTTTGGCTACCGAAATATAAACTAAACGTATTACTGCTGCTTTAATGGTGTGCTCTTTGAGAAAAACATGAAAATTAAACAACTAAAGAATGGAAACCTTAAGGGGGTGCGATCTTTGTAACGTTGAATAAGATGACCAGTACCATACCGACTCACCCAGTATGTTTTGGCGGAGAGCTAAATATGATTTGAAATCAACCGAGCTGTTATTAAAACACCCTCAAACAACTAAAACTCTGCCAAAGTTACAAGTCCAATAATTTAAAATATCGTACTTTTTGTCCATCAATACTGCATTACTTCGACTACTGGCATACAAATGAGAAATTCTGAATGAAAATAGGACCACACATCAATATTCTTTTAATTTTCGAATATTGATGTACAATTCAAAAAACATGCCATAACTTTGACATTTCGCAAAACTGACAATAGGTTCCCTTTCTAAAACTTGTTATCTAGGACCCATCTACAATTCTGCCAATTTGTGCGGTCGAATTCCGGAATACTTGTATATACCCCTCATTTGAAGGGAATTCATTTTGTTTTTCACCTTCTCTAGCACGTATGTACAATATACAGTGTAGGTAGAGGAGTTATTGTTTTTAACAAAAAAAATTGATGGCAATATTTCACCGGAAATACAGGTGTTCCATTTTCTAAAACTGACTCTAAGGATTTTTATTAAAACACCCTATAATACAGATTTTTACAAGGTAAACAAAACGTACATCCTGATTTTCTTTGGAATAGCCTCTGAAGTCCTCTTCTGTTTTAATGACTTTCGCATAATTGGTAAATCGTAAGCACTAGACAAAACTTACTCCACAAAAGATGGATAAAATGGAAATATGGTTAAAACACACAATTTAAGTCATATACAGTTTTTTGTGTTTTCTGTTCTTTTGGAGCTAACCATTTCAGAGATATTGCCAGTTAATGATTTCAATTTCACGATGTTTAAACTTTTCTCAAACTTTATGTTTTTTTACGTTTCATATCTCTTTTGTTTTACTCCTGGCCAAGGAAAAAAAAACAAATTTCAATGACAATCGCCTAAGACAGCTCTTAACGGATTTGACTATCGCTTTAGCCTAGTATATTCCCTTATTTCCCTCCTACTTTTAAGGAACTAAGAAATAATACAATTTCTGTTAATGATTATCTTGATTAGCATCAGGTAGATAAAAGAATAATCTTTTGTACGAATGGTTTGTTTGCAGATCAAATATAGAGCGTTATATGAATGGAACACCCTAGATTTTTCTGTCAGCTTTATGGTTCTCATAGCTCGTTTCTTGCTTTAATTTGAATAATATACTGAGGATGTTATATGTGTATCCGGCTCTGCATCGAGATGCTTCAAAGAAATTCATTATACCAGGATTATATTACCATGAAATAACTAAAAAAAAAAACAAAAAAAAAAAAAAACGTTTACAAGCTTGTTTAAAATATTTTTTAAACTGTTCATGCAATGTCGTGCATGCCTATGGCTGCTAAATAATACAAGCTCTCGGAACATTTCATTTGGGTATTGCAGTTTTAATGTTTAGGGTCCCAATTTTGGGTCCAAGGTATATTAATATTTTCATAGGGCCACATTCTATGTGGACCCATTTCTTGAAGTTCTGAAAATCCGGCACTAATGTTGCTAATCTTTGATCTTCTGTAAATGCTTTTTAATAAAATCTTTAGATACTGAAACCCCAAATTGCAGCTGGCATGCGATATCTAGAATATATGAACTGCAAACACAAATAGTTAAAAGCAAGAATAATTTTTTTCTAAAATAATATTGCAAAAGAGAGGTAATTAATCCACTACGTTCCCAAGAGATCAATCAAAAAGATGAATTAGATATTGTGAATTAAGATTCCCCTTTCTGATAATCGAGGAGTGTATAAAGTTGGAATTTGAGATAGTTTCGAAATTACGGGGAATGATTAAAAAGCAGCTTTTATTATAGTAACGGGCCTTTTATTGACATGTATATTGAATGCAGCACTTGCTAAACGGTCTTTATACTGATATTAGCTTATATCCGCCCTCTACTACATGGATTATCATACTCAATAAACCTTGTAATAAAGTGTTAACACGTGTGGTTTTTTTTTTTTTTTTTTTTTTTTTGGTAGTGTTTAACGCCCGCTTTTACTGCTCTGGCACCGAAGGCGATGACACTGATGCTACATGAAGAAGGAACTCCGGTGGAATGTGATGGCGAGGGAAACCGGAGAACCCGGAGAAAACCCGCCCCTGCTTTGTCCACCACAAATCTCCCATGCGGTTGCTTGGGATCTAGGTGAGAGGCGAGTGGTCTGACGGCCTTAACAAGGTTAGAACATCCAAAATTAAGCACTCTTCAAGTCATTACAAATCTTTTCCTGCGGCGTGGTAATCGGCACTCTTATATGTAAATGAACCCACTCTCGACAGGGAAACACAAGCCATAGATTCAATATTGGGTTAATCGCGTATTTTACTGGGGAAGACAATGATAAATTAGTGACAACTTGTCTGTAAACTGGACAAAGTTGTTAACTGCCTTAGCCTAAATATCTGGATGTGCTTTAAGGTAGACCTTTCCCGCAATCTCGACCACCAGCACCACCGCCGGCGCCAACACCACAATCACCTCATACCATAAATTACATGCGCTTATAATTGGTTTTAGCGTAAGTAAGAGCAAATTGTAGCTGGATAGGCTAAGGATGGGTTTACGTATGAGGGATAGGTATAAGAGAGCTGGTATATTCAAGATTGTAAGAAAACGATTTGTTTTCTGATGTGAATGGTCATCTGCCAGCCCAAAACCAACAAGGTGCTATAGACACCAGCGATTAGCACATCCAGTGGCTAGACTGAAGAGAATTACTCTAACGTGGTCGAACAGCCTTTGGATTATGTAAGGTAAGATAACTATAAGTCTATAATAGCTTTCATAATATTTACCTAAAATAATTTTTAAAGCAAATTAATTCATTTTATGCTGTAAATACAAACGGTAGGAATACCTAACACGTAATCATACATAGGCACTTTCTTTTAGGATCTGTATTCCCAAGCTGCTTGAACCCAAGGTACCGTAGAAAATATATTTAAAATTACTTGGCCTTGGCGCAGATATTCCTTTGGCCCATTTTCAACACCAATTTTAAGCTCATTTACATATTTTCGATTCAGTGAAAAGTTCTTGAAGCGATATGTGGTACTGCAGAATGACGTCCCTCCCAAAAGTGAAAGCTGAGCTGCACCAATTTTCTGGACCAATTTTCTATACATAATATTTTGATAAATATCTGCGGAAGCTCCCGTCAAGAACGCTATCTGTCATACAAATTGATGTATAATGAATAAAATATGTAAATGAACCCAAAATTTTGCAAAAGGCAGGAGAGCATTTCGAGACACGGCTATAACCAAAATCAGTATCATACAGATACGTCAAATAGAAGATGTTAAATTAATAGCTCGTCTAAGGCAGTATGCAGCACATAAATTTGTATAGGATACATACAATGTGCACCATTTGATTAGTAACATTAAAATATAACACAAAACTAATTAAAGGTGTACTGAAACGCAATAAGTAATACACAAATAAATTTCGTTGTGATAACCGAGTTGATCAAAAATTAGTGCTTCAAAACTGTTCTACAATATCAGAAAAAGTTACATTGACTCGAATCTTAAACACCTAGTAGCAAAAATATAATTTCATTAACGCCAGAAAAAACGTATATCAGCAAAAATTCTAAACGTTGAGAGAAAGAAATATAGACCATATCTATCGGTTGTCTCTAAGGTACTTTTAAGGGAAAATATCATTACATAGTTGTCTTTTTTATTATTAAAATTGCATACAGCTTCGTTGCACGTTTGCAACATTTCCAAATAAATAAGATTCAAGGAGTTATTATGCAGAAGATATTATTTTTTATCAAACGGAAGTGTCTTCACATAGTGCTGTAACCTCATTTTTTAGTTATTTATGGATCGCTTTAACTCCTATAGTTCTTAACGCCTTATTCTATATTGAACGTAAAGAAAATTGAGAACTTTTATCTGGGGTCCTTGTAAAGCTTTAGGGTTTTTACGTGCCATAAATATACGACACGGGACCACCAGATTTACTTTTCTTTCAAAGGAAGCCATGCTAAGTGTTTTTGTGCCCGAAAAATCCATTACCCTCCATCTGGTTAGAGCCCACGCCCTGGGGAAATAGAGGTTAGAATGTAAACTCCAAATGCGAGAGACATATGTAAATGGGAGCATATGGTAATGTAGTACAAGGCTGGGTGTAATATAATTGAAGTTTCTGACGTTACACATGGCACAGTTCATCATACGTGTAGCCATTAAGCTATTTATTTGTTAAGTAGTGCATTTAAAGCTCTTCAGTGCACAACGTAATAATATTACTCTTATAAACCTTAATCTGTTACTCTAATGCAGTTGCGCATAATGAAAATATCTGATGTGTTCTATTCACATGACTTTCTCTACCTATTCAACAAACAAACTTCTTGCAAAAGATTGTTTTCTTCTTTCTATTTCCTGCTAATTGAGATAAGCATTAGCGGGATGTTCTTATTACTTAGATATTTAAAGTAGCATGGGAACAAAGAGATACACTAAACTAAAGGGATAGTCAAATGTTTTAAATCTGTGCTATGCGATTGGCATTGAAACTCGCTTCTTTGCACGACTAGGAGTAACACAAAAGAAACGTGGACAGGTTTCTGTCTAAGAAAAGTATAAGTATTTTAAAATTGAAACCAACAACAGGGAATATCTTGGAAACGGTTAGCTCCAAAACAAAAGAAATGTAAGGAATATAAATTGTGTGTTTTGACGAGATTCACAATTTTTGTTTAATAAGTCTTTGTCTGTCTCTTACGGTTTACCAGTTATGCAAAAGTCATTCAGAAGTAAGAGAACTTAAGAGACGATTCCCAGGAAATTAAGAAACACATTTCATTTGTCATATTAATACCTTTAATATACGATAATGTAGTAAAATCGTTAGAACCATTTTTGAGAAAATCAAAATTTTCGAAAAATGTTCCTTACAAAGGCTAGTTTAGGGTGGGAGTATTTTCTTGAAAATGTTCATGTCGCATCCTTGGAGCCAGGAGCAGGAACTAGTCGCCGAGTGTACTCGGGCGGGGGCAAATCACCATCCTTGGGAGATTTAATCTTAAATACCAAGGGTCCTGCCGTTTTTGAGCTATGCTGCCCAATGACACACACACACATATACACACAGATGGACGGACACACATGGTCTCAAAACATATATTTCCGGTGAAATCTCAGTATCTAATTTTGGGTGTAATAGAATACCTTCTCTACCAGCTATTTACAATGTGCATAGGTGCTAGAGAAAGTATAAACATCCAAATGTAAATACGAGAATTGTTAACTGTACTGCAACACATAAATGTCGTACTTATGCGGGTGGAAGTTTGCCGATCCCGGTGGCCGCGCTCGCTAAAGCGACTCACTTTGGAGATTCGTGGTGCACAGGATCAAGGGTTCGAGTCCCGCCTTGGGCATGGGTGTTTCTGTGTTTGTAAATGTGTCTATGTTTGTGTATGTAAAAGGAAAACGTTAAGAATAATAAGGTTTACTAAGGAAATATAGGAAATTGGAAAAAAATGGAGAAAAAAGGAATACAGCGCCGGAGTCCTGACAAGCCTCCAGAACTGTATTTTTCTTTAAAAAAAAAAAAAAAAAAAAGATGGTTTTGGTCTGGGTGACTCGGTTGGTTAGGCACTGGACATCTGTTCTCAAGCAAGCGGGTTCAAACCCGAACCCAACCGATGGTTTTTAAACGTGTTTAAAAGCGACAGGCCCTTGTTAACAAATTTACTGGCATGCAAAAGAACTCCTGCGGGAAGAAATTTCGGCACACAGGTGGTGATGATATGATCTCAGCAATTCACAGTCATTAACAAATTATTTTAAAAAAATAGTTGAAAATTGGTATTAAATACTTTCATCTTGAGAACTTCCTTGTACTATAGCGAAGAACCAATGTAGTGAATGTAGTAAGAATACAAAAATGTAGAATTTAGATTGATAGGCATGTAATTTGGCACATTAGAAAATTAGCTGTGACACTGCTATACGCAAAGAAGAAGTTATACAAACAAGACTTCATATGTTTATTTTAGAATTATGTAGTACATATATACCATTAGACGGAGATTGAGAAATTCTTCGCAAACAAATATAAATAACTACAAACCAGTTTTACTAAATTGTAGCAACTTTTTAGTTTGCAGGTTATAGACTTAATAGACTATGTTGGGATTTGGAATCACAGATCAAATAAATAAAACAGCAATAAGAAAATATTTAGAATCACAATAAAATAATAGTAGACAGACGATACCTGTGACAACACGTGTCAAAGGCAGGCTTTCAAGGATGATTCTAATGTACAAACCTCAGAAGTAAGAGCAATTGTTAGCTCTCACAGAAGATGGTGTTCCTCAAGACTAAACTGGCACTAAATCTTAAGTTTGCTGTTTAGTTTTAAAACATTGTGCAATGATGATGACAACAATGCGACGATTTCATCAATCGTCTTCGTAGATAAGTAACTTTAACTTCTCTAGACTAATAAATAAGATCTTATGCACTTGTTCATAATTACTTTCCGTGTCACTCATAAAGTGCTACATGCCCTTCTATACGACCGTACGTGTTCGACTCTTAGCGGGGCCATATCTGACTAGTTAGTATTTCCCCCCGGTTTTCCTTGGAGAAGTCGAGGCTACAGCAGCACGTCTTCCGGAAAGGTCAACTGCTTCTTGCTTTAACAAACCATTTGTCATTTCACCAAACTACGTTATTACCAAAAAGCAATATGTATCCACTAACCTGAGTAAGAGCAAAACTACTTTGTACCACACTCACAACTATATAAGCTAAAACAACGCAACATGCAATCGTGGCATGGCGTACATTAAAAATACAATTTAAAGTGATTCCGGAGACTGTCTATTTGTATTAAAACTTCGAAATTTATAGTGTACAGAAGTTTATGAGTTTATAAACACGTCGATGTATGTCAGTCGTGAACTTATGACAAACTAAAGTCTGTGCGCATTATACTTGAATTGCACTGCTCAGCATCAGAACGACATCTAAACTTTTAAACTGTTGCTTCCATAACCTTCACTGATTATTAATGCCTAACCGATTCGAAATATTTTTACGTCACTGAAACTTCTGTCTAATCTCAGTGGTTGTTTATTTACGGTTACACTTAAATATAACGAGTGGTCGTACTGAGTACTGAATTTTTAAACACTTATTTCTGGAGTACATTACGAACAATGTATGTACATGGGCCTCTTAAATATGTACCAAGACACAAGTTCGGGCGCAGCTCTCTGTTTCTTACAAAATGAATTTAAAGCGTTTTAATTATTTTTAGCATCGCAGAATGTTAGGTAATTTTGACGTGTTGTTACACAGACAACTTGCTGCATGCAGGAATATTTTTAAAATGCTATGCGCGCACTTTTTCTTGGGCGCTCGGCTCCCTAGTCATCATTCGGTCGTTTTCACACAATTTCAAAAGCACAGCAGAACGACAACTCAGACATGTACGCTATACACCCTGACATATAGTGGCTTCAATGCTAAGGTTTAATGCTGTCTGTAGATCACAGACTTCATGCTTTACGTTTATTAATTCAGCTTGTTCGAGGTAAATTAAGTAATGTATTCCCCATAATCGCTGAGAACACCAAAGAAATAAACTTTCCTTGGTTGACAACACTGCAGAATGACAGCAGGCGAACGAGCTTTTTTTCCCTCCACACCTTCGCATCCCGTAAAGCTAGTCAGCAAGAAAAGGTGCGCACATTGTAGGTACTTATATAGCTGAAATAAGGAAGAAATAAACTACCACTATTCTTCGTATTATTTATTCATGAATTACCTCACTTTATAACAACTTAAGTAATGACAGTAGGTATATAATGTTACAAAGAGGTATTATTCTATTATAAATTGGAGAACAGACAGTCACTTATTATTTAATATTAAAACATTTAGTAGTAAACATGCTTAACTTGACGGTTTTTAATACTCCACACAATGAATAATAATGAACTGCTTTATCGTTAAAGATACTAAACACTGAAATGATTTTAATACTGGATTTCAGTAAATTGGTTAATCATTTAAATGTAAATTTTGATTAGTAAATGCTCATAAACTTATGTATTCGCAAACAGTTAACTGACCCTTAAGGGTGTAAGTTTCATAATTAGAAATGGTATGAAAATACTGATTTCATTTCATGGCTTCAATGGCTTTGTTAGGTACAAAATTGAAAATGTTGTCTGGTCTGCTCACCGAAATATTAATATTATTAGGATAAATTTAAAAAGCACTGAGAAATATTTTCAGTTTCAATATTATAACATTTTCCAAAAAATTTCTTACCTCTAAGAAATGTATGGAGCTGTTTAAACTTATGAAACTACTAAATTATAAAATAGCCATTCATTTGTAAAATAGTGTTGTTATAGATGCTAACGGGTTTCTACAATAAATACTAGAAACTGAAATCTCAGGCCAGATTCCTTGCTTTATTGCAATAAATATAAAGCATTAACCAACCCTCTCTGCTTATAAAGATGGTCTTCGAATAATATATACTCACTAAGACTTATGATTTACGTACAGAAACTCGTATCATCTAGAAACAAATTTGGGATCCTAAATCATGTAAATCACATTTACAACAGCTTATATAAAAAGCTTATTACAGACAGAATTGTCAAGGGAAGAAATATCGAAGCAAAGCCAACATAGTAGTAGTATAACTGGGGATTTTAAAAGAGTTTGAAAGCCCTCGCACTAAGGCCGACATAAATTAAAATAAATGTAAACGAATGCTTTTGTAACTGCCACGTCGAGTCCAGCCCAATGAGAATGTTCTCTTCCGGGAGGGGTTTGTTGTTCGGTCCGACTACTTCTAGTAACATCAGAAGTGCCACGGGTACTTGGGGTCCGCAGCGCTCCACCGGAGTAGCTGAAGAGGTGGAAACCTCCCCCATAGAGGTCCAAGATGAAGACGGAGATATCGAACAATTTCGGAGAGAGAGCATCTGGCCGGTATGAAAATGCACATGGAAGAGCCCGACGAGATGCTGAAAAACCTGGCCGACGGGTTAGCATCCTGGTGGTATACGGGGAACGGCTTAACCTTCTGAAATGAAGGTTTGTCGGCGGCGCCAAGGACCTGAGTGTCAAGACTGAAGGAACTTATAAACTTGAAGGTTGAGGCGAAAGGCCTCAACAAAGATTTTCGCAGCCAAAATATGACGGCACACCAGCTTTGGACATCTTCACCGACAATTTGTCACCGTCGTTGCTCACAACGGGTAGTCAGCAGAGAAGAAAGTCGCAAAGGTGATTACCAGCCTCCAAGGACGGCAGCAGAATTTCGGATTGCGAATCCGACGTCGACGTTGTTCGGAAACATCTCTCTGAAAACCGGTTTGGGTAGCATCATTTGGCCACACCCTGTTGTAGTCAATTAAGACAAGGCTGCAATAGCCAAGGGAGAACGCTGTAGGAGTTTACTCAGGTCATTGAATAATAAACAACGTCTATTTACGTTTCCCAGAATGCAACCTACTTTTCAAACGGTGTGCGTGACGCCGATATACGTACGAGTCGGATGCTCAGCGACTATACGACCATCTACGAGGCGCTTACAGCCTTGTTGAGAATAGCGGCATACAAATTAGCGGGAGT
This sequence comes from Hymenopus coronatus, assembly GCA_030762935.1. Classification (NCBI taxonomy): domain Eukaryota; kingdom Metazoa; phylum Arthropoda; class Insecta; order Mantodea; family Hymenopodidae; genus Hymenopus; species Hymenopus coronatus. The sequence goes on along the minus strand of CM060900.1, from coordinate 320,818,906 downwards.
TTTTACCTGGAGTTCAGAATTATTTACTATGAAAGGGTAGAGAATCAAACCAGAGACGTCGGCGATAGCCTTCAAGTGGTGCCTTTTGGAGGTGTAGCTAGCCAAAACACCTAATGAGGAACCGTTCACACCGACTCGACGAACGGTCTATTCTGCAGTTAAACGCGGTTTTGCAGGCCTGAGGAGGGAACAGACTGCGACCCTTATAACAGCTGTTCCCGGGGTGGAGGTCAGAAATATTCTTACCAACGGGGCTAGAGAATTAACCCAGGAACCCCGACAATGGCCTTCTAGCGATATGTGCTAGGGTTTGGCCGGCCAGAGCAAATCCTGAGGGACTGTACACAATCAAAACGAAGAGAATCAAGTTGTGTGCGCTATGGGTGTAGCCTACCAGAGTGACTAATGAAAGAATGTTTACTATCAAGCCAACAAGCAGTCGAGAACGAATAAGACCTGGCGCAGCGAGGTGCACATCAGAATCGTTGACATCCCCTCCTGGACATTGTAGACCTTTGACAGAATAAAGCCCCCCATGGGCCTACTACGGTAGGTTCGGGTTTGGCAGCCCGGGGGTTCCCGAGCCACTCACCGCCATCTCATCATCCCCATCGCCACCAACTGAGCCACGTTTTGTGTTTGTTTGCCTATTTGTTTGTGTCTGTATTTGTGGGAGCGAATTTACTCGCCTCATCTTCTTCCCCTTCTAGGCATGTTCTTTACATATTTAGTTTAGTTTTAAGGCTTTAGGGTTATTAACTCCTGCCTCACCAATAGGGATCTTTATTCTATCTCCGTGGTTCCTGTCCCACGGTTCCAGCGCGGCTTCCAACATGTGTGCTCTTCGGAGGTCTCAGGCGTGAAGGTTGAGTGGACCCTTCCTACTGCCCCTATGTGTAAGCCTTAGCTGCGGAGCCCGTCCATACCGTTATGTACACCCACGTAGGTTCCTTGGGGGCCCGGGCATCTTTAATTTCCCAACGAGCGCTGCTCGTTGGGTTAGAATTACGGGCCGGTCATGATACCGCTAAAGGAAACCCGATGTAATCAACAAGTCCCCTGAATCCATGTCTGCTTTATTACGCAGCATGGCCTAAAGTGGGGACCCACAGGTGGTTATACCTGTGGTAGAGGCTTAAACCCGGGTTGTGCATTGTGAAGGGTTTACCCGTATGGACCAGCAGTGGTGGCTGGAAGGTAACTCCTTCTGAGGTATTCCTGAAGATCGGTCTGGTAGGGGTCTACCAGGCGGCACAGACCGGAGAGTATTTTGGTGTCTTTTCTCTCTACCCCCGGATGGCAGGCTGACGCCGACGGTTCCGGAAGGGGGTCTTTCCATTATGTTATCTCCGCGCAAAACCTCTTCTTTTGAGCGCTTTATAGTTGTGACCTTGGCCTGCGTAAAGAAAACAATGCGAGATATTAGTACCTTCTATATCCAGCGAGAAATTGACAGGATTTGCGGTAAAATGATCAATGCTACCAGAACGATAGACGGTACCCTTCTAGTGGAACCCAAGATGGAGGACCAGTCAAATAAGCTCATTAAAGCAAGTTTTTTAGGTTCGTACCCCATAACAGTGGCTCCGCACAAGTCTTTGAACACTTGTAAAGGCGTGGTGACCACCGCCTGCTTAGACGGTCTTTCCGATGCAGGCATTGTTTCCAATCTCTCCGACCAGAGTGTATGTCAGGCGTACCGTCTTCTAGGCAAACGTGATGATCAGTCGGTTGCGTTGCTAAAGGTATTCCTAACATTCAAAGGCACCACATTACCTGAGGCACTTTACTGTGGTTATGAATGCGCTGCTGTGAGACCGTATGTACCGAATCCCATGCGTTGTTTCGGTGTCAGAAATTCGATCATAACCAAAGTCGGTGCACCTTCGACGCTACATGTGAACGATGCGGCCAACCTGCTCATGGAGAAACTGCTTGTACTTGGGACCCTTTCTGCGTCCATTGTAAAGGGAACCATCCATCCAACTCCCGGCAGTGTCCGCATTTCTCGAGGAAAAAGCCATCCAGGAGTTGCGGGTTAAGAAAGCCTAACTTTTCCTGAAGCCCGGCGTGGCTTCCAACAATTGCAGCCTGCGACCATCCCGTTTCCTCAGTGGCACTACAAACCGTGTCCGTAGCCGACGCGTATACGCCATTTGTCGTTGTTCCTCATGAGCGCAGTCGTGGAAAATTCAAGGCCACTGATAAACCCTCCAAATCCCGTTCTCGTTCTACGAGCCGTAGGAGATCTACAGCATCCCGAACATCAGCGGATAGCGCCGACGAAAGTGGCTATACTCTTGAGGGTCCAAAGAGTGCAAAGAACACGAAACGCCCACCTTAACTCCATCTACTTCGTTTCCGCCAGTCGTTTGCTTCCCAGCTGCAAACTCATAGTATAATTTATCGATAACCTTTCACGCCTCTAACTGTGCTCCATGGCTCTCCTGACGTGGAATATCCGCGGTGTGCGTACCCATAGGGCCGAATTGCAGCTGTTACTACAGTCCTATAACCCTCTGGTTCTGTGTTTGCAGGTCTTTTTCTCCCTTACCTCACTTTATTCTATACCCGATGAAATAGTGATTTATTATTATGAGAATTTAAGTTTAGTATACTTTAAGTTAACTGACACTAAAAAATAAGTGGATAACCATTTCTTTTTCTCACTTTATTCCGTACTTGATGAAATAGTGATGTTTTATTATGATTAGGCGTTATAAATATTTTTAGAGGATTAAGTGATTCTTTTAATATCGGAAACAGTTTTTGCACAAATAGTGACACAGTTTCGGTGCAAAACACTTAAGTTTAACGCAAACCATTGCGGATTCCGTGTATTAAACTCGTTCTTTTCCGGTGTGGGATTCCTTCAGCTTCGTGTAAATAAACATTCGTCACGTACATTTCATCACGACTGGAACACAATGAAGTAGATATCTTGCTGTGCTGGACTAGCACCAGATTCACGAGTGTGATACGTCCTTGCATTACAAATTGACACCTAATTTTGCTAGGAATGCGGGGCGCACAGCCATCGTGACAAGTTCCTGATCGAACATTCCAATTCTTAATTCAGACATAGCTAAAATCATTGAGACGAGATGTTGATGTTAACTGGAGATAATTTCTCTCGTTGCCTTCGCTTTATGACAGATTTATTCTTCGGTTTACACTGGCTTCTATTAAAGCCATCCTTTATAAATGTGTATTGTAGGTGGTTATTAAACGGGTTTACAATACCATTTTATGTCACAGAGATTTTCGAGATAGACCAGAAGTTACTATACAAAAATGTAGAGCTCGTTAACACACAATTTATGTCAAAGTTTTTTGTGGAGTTAACCATTTCCGTGATATTCCTCATTATTGGTTTCAGTTATAAAATACTTAAGCTTTTTTTTCATGCAAAAATTAAAGTAAACGATTTTATAATCGACCCTTTCCCAACTTGGCTGTTCCAGCTTGGCTGCATATCATAAAGCAGCGCGTTACTCACTTAGGGCCGAATTCATAGTCGTGTCTTATATGAAAAGCAGATGCTTAAGGAATCATTACACTGTCTTGGGCTATAAGGCATCATTTTGAAAAAGCGTATGCTTAAAGACATTTGCGTTTCATAAACCGGTCTAATACGTGATTCAGGGAGTTGCTACTTATATATATGGCAACATGTAGAGATTCATGACGTCACCATCTCTCTAACGTCCTATTGGTTACTGCAATGTCCGGCAGCGAGAGCGCACTTTGGTTAGCGTCTTCAGAATTATTAGTTTGGATTTCTGATACCCCTAAATGTGTCGTGATTAAAAAGCAACGCAATGCCATAAGGAAAAAGCTTTAGCGATTTTGAAAGGCACCACTTGCAAAATCTTGTGCTCCTTCATAAAGTGGTGGAAAGTAAGCAGTCCGACTGCAGTTTTCTGCAGAAGAAAAAATCTGATGTGTTACACTCACATGACTTTCTCTAGATGTTCTACAAACTTCTTACATAAGATTATTCTTCTTTCTGCACCTTGCTAATCGAGGCACTCATTAGCACAATGTTCTTATTACTTAGTTCCTTATAAGTAGGAAAAAATAAGGGAATACATTAGGCTAAAGCCATAGTCAAATGTTTTAAAAGCTGTCATTATGCGATTGTCATTACAAATCCCTTCTTTTCTTGGCCAGGAGTAGAACAAAAGAAAACCGCACACTCCCGTCTGAAAAAGTATAAGTACTTCACAACTGAAACTAATAACAATGAATACCTGGAAAACTGTAAGCTCCACGAGAAAAATGTATATGGCATAACTTGTGTATTTTAACAAGACCTACATTTTTTGTATAGTAAGGTTTTGTCTATCTCTTACGGTTTACTAGGTATGCCAAATTAAGCGAAATTCATCCAGAATAAACAGGTCTTTAGAAGCTATTCCCAGAAAATTCAAGACATACATATTATTTTTCAGGTAAATATCTTTAATGTACGATATTTTAATCAAAATCGTCAGAGCCATTTTTAAGAAAATCAAAATTTTCGAAAAACGTTCCATGTAAAGGGTAGTTTGGGATGGGGGGATTTTTCTCAAAATCTTCGTGTCGCATCCCTGAAAGATACTCAACTTAAATACCAAGTTTGGTGTTTTACCGAATTTTCGTTTCTGAGTTAAAGGCACACGGACACACACACATACACACAAGGACCTTTTTGTGAAAATGCTTTTTTTTTGGATACAGGGGACCCTAAAACATACATTTCCGGTGAAATCTCGGTATCGAATTTTTGGGTGGAATACAATATTTCTCTAAGCCCTATGCACATTGTACGAGTACATACGGGGCATGGGACAAGATTGCTGCAGAATTCAACGCACATGGAGAAACCAACCAGCTAAGCTTTCTTTGGGTTTTATTTCCATACAACAATCCAATTGCTTTATGAAACCATAGTACTGATTCATAATGAAATTTGAAGTAGCTCTATTTCTAAATTCAAGCAATATATAATGCGTACCTGAAAACTGAAGAGATACGAATATGTGTTACTAACTTCTGGGAAAGTTGTGTTATACTACAGTTATTTTGTTTAACTTCTTTGCAACACATTTAACATGGTAACGGATCTGATTAGTTCTTCCGGTGCATATGTGACTTTTAAGCAAAAGAGCAGACTGAGTTTGTACTTGTGAGTCCCCCCCCCCAATAAAAATACCAACATCATTTGTAATTTGCGTGATCTTCCGAGTTTTTAGATTGGGTAAACTTTAGTTAGCCTGAAATATAAATAAGATTTGTCGCGATTTAAGTGCAACCCAGTGTTAGTTCTAGGCATGTTCTTTTGGAAGAAGAGGAGTGCAGAATTTGCGGCCGAAGGACTTAAATGTGAAATGACGACAAAGGGTAGCCATGGGAACGGTCCATCTAAAACCCCGATCATCTGCGCGACAAAAATTCCCAAGATTTCTTGCATTTAATTTAAGAAGCTGAATTTTAACTACCTAAGTGAAGTTATTTAAAAAGTTAAAGATAGAAACCATGAAAACATAGGACAAACAGAGCATAATAAATACTTACAAACAAGGATTTGCATTATCATGTCTTGAATTGGATTATTGGTTTCCTAAGAAGTTGTAAAATTGTGTAGGCGAAGAATTGATCCGTAAACTTATCTCAGTTAAGTGCAATATAATTAAGTACAGATTTAAGTAATCATAATAACAATTATGTAGCCATTTTGGTTATTGCTGATAAACTGTATATGATGGCACAAATCCAACCTCAAAATCTGCAATGGAGATTTTTACTGAGGGTATCATGTGACAATTTACAATTATTTGTGGAATCATAAGTACTGCTTTTTTTGTTTTTTGTTTTCTGAAGGCATTTCTTTATAATGGAAGCATGTTTATATTACATATTACAATATAGTTCTTTTGTATTGCTTTAAGAGGATGCAAAACAACTGAAAAAATTATGGCGAAATCTGAAATTTAAAAGGAAGGTTGAACTGGCAGCAGAGAAAGGAAACTTACTGAGGACTGGTGGCGGCCCCCCTCCTGTAATCATAACCACAGTTAATCCTGAGTTGGATGCCTGCAGAAATGTCAATATAGAGCTGCAGGACACAATTGATAGCGACACGCTGATGCTTCAACCGCAGGGCTATGTGGTTGTGGATAAGATGATTCGCAGCAAAGTTTAGGAATGTAAATAAAGTATATACTTGTATGTAGGTATATGTTTCTTGAATTGCCTTAAACATTCCAGCAACTCTAAACTGTGCTTCCAATTCCAATGTGCTAATTTCAAAACACTTACATTGGAAGCAAATGTTTAAACATGTACACTTTGTCACAAAATTGAACTGCCTTTTGATAATGGAAGTGGACTAATCGGCCAAGTATGCCTGATATTTCTTATAGCAAAATATGTAATTGATTCATTTGCTCACAACAGCGGGTTAAATTCTTTCACAGCTCATGAGCAATGATGAAACGGCAATGGCATAACACAACAAATACAAACGCTTAACAGGATTTGTTTTATCAATGACAGATTTTGTTTCAAGGGCATGTACAGGAATATCCTTAATAGTAAACTGCTTTCACAATTCTTAGATCACACTTATTAACTGTGGAATATTGTCAGAATACAAAGTAGCAACTGCAATGAGAATGGTCAATCACTTCGCATTTCATCCTCCCAAATTTAAATTATGCAGAAATAAAATTCATTATAACACATTTAAAATACGGTATGCAGAGATATTACATTATACACTATTTTATTATAAATGATTAGATGAAGGTTTTACTAAGATCGCTGTGTACATACTACCCTTGAATAATGAATCAGTGCTCTGGAGTTATACCTAGCAGAAATGCAATCAGAAAAACATAATTATTCTGCATAATTTGAGAATGTTTAGGTAGGAAGAGCATATAACAAGCCATAATGACTAGAGATTTGATAAATACGGTTACAGCCTGGAGTAACTGTAAATGATTGTTATACTAATGAACTTTACTGTCTTGCTACTTAACTCTTGCACACATTCATTATTATTTTATGGTGGTTATACACAAAGCATGGCTATATGCTCAGTATTTCTGTTTTCTTCCTTTCCAGAGCAACTGCTGTCAAGGAGTACAGTAGGAGGACAGGAAGATGCTGAAGGAAGAGGGGGTGATTGTTACTGTCAAATAATTAGGCATGAAAATATATTTTATTTTTTAACCACTGTTCTTATCTTATTTTAGATTCAGAAGTTGCTGTGGTTGAGGACCAAGTCTAAAAAGTTAACTTTATCCCACAAAATACTGCTGAGGGTATGTTAAATTACATAAATTATTAAAATATTACCACATGATTTTATTCACATCAAATGTAGTTTTACTTTATTAAAAGTGGTTACATATTACAGAAGCTGCAATTACAAACAGCCAGTTTTCATAAATAGACTGGAAAACCCCAAATGGTACTACAGAAGGTATGTTTTAAAATTGAACGATTATTTATGAAAATGTTGCATAATCCCATGCATGAATCTATTAAACGAGATAAATTACTGCATCCATTACTTTGTGTATTCTTTATCTCTAACTTTATAATCTGCAGTGTTGGTCCTTATAAAAAGGATTAATATTTCAGCACACGCCCTGTTAATAGCAAACACAACTTTAAGGCAGGAGCATAATTGTTAATTCACTATCCTGATATCCATGACTGCACACACAAACACACACACACATTGCAAAATCCGAAAGAGCGCTCGCTGTTTGTGTAAAGCTTTATAAAATGCAGTTTACATTCTACATAATAAATAATATACGAATGTGTGCGACTGTGAGGTAGAATAATACATCTTTGGATGTAAATAGCAAAGCAAAATTCAACTCACAACAGTTTTTCTTTGATTACATGTACCATTTCATTATGAATATATCAATTTGTTAATTTGAACACCAATAACCTTATAGAAAGTTAATACACAAAAAACTCTTAAATTTGGCTGATTTATTATTTATTTAAGATAAAAGGTTGTAAAATATGCCAGTAAACGCAATCCAATCATAATCAGTAAGAAACAAATATGTGGGAACTTTTATGAATGTTTGTTGATAAACAGGCCTTTTTCAGGTGAACAAAAAAGATTTGACTGTCACTGCCAATTATTATTTAAATCCAGATAAGTTTAAAACCAAAAAAGTAAACAAAGAAATATTCTTTTTAGTAAATTCCAAAAGAAATTCATAAATTAATTCTCTATTTATATCTGCCTTAGATAGTTCATAATAATTGAGAATTGTAAATGTTATACAGTACAAACAAAGTAACACTAAACTAAAGTAACTCTTATGCAACAACTATTAAATAATTCTGCCCCTAGTTTAAATTATGTTTATTTTCAGGTTTTAGGAAATACACAAATGTTTCTGTCTTCAACAAGGTGGTGAACTTAAGAATAAAAAAGGCGTAATGCCTATTAGATTTAGAACAAGAAATTGGTGAAAAACGGAAGACACCTGGAATTGCATTGTGAAATTCTAAGGGTGCAGCTCCAGAATGCTCAAAGAGAAGCAGTATTCCTAGAGGAGAAACAAAAAATTGGAGTTCGAAGTGTTAAAAAAAAATAATAATAATAACAATAATAATAATAATAATAAAAGAATAAAACTATAGAAAATGTTTTTCAATAAATTCTTGCCTTATTGCTCTTCCTCTCACATTTTCTGCTGCAGGTGCCAAAGGTACTTCAATAACTTCCCTACCCCCTTCCAGCTCTTCCATTTCCCAATCATCTGCAATTTCGGTTCCAATATTATGCAAAACAGCACAAGCAGTTATGAACCTTGTGATATTGTACAGATTATTTTGCAGCTCATAGTACAGACATGGAAACCTTCTCTTCCATCTTCCAATTGTGCGTTCAACTGCACTTCTAGTTCTTTTATGAGTTGTATTATAATTGGTTTCAGCTTGGTTAGATGGTTGTGGCATAGGAGTGTAAATGTAGTGGCATTGTGGATAACCACTATCACCAAGTAAGATGCCATTTAATTGACCCTCACTAAGCCGCACTCTAACATCACTGTTTTAAAAAATTCTGTTGTCATGAGCAGAGCATGGCCATCATACAACTATGTCCAGAATTTCATCCCTGGGTCCTGCCACTATCCGGAAATTCAAGGAGAAGTATGTATTTCTGTTTCTAAACACCTCTGCATTGTTACCTCCGGGACTTTTGATTGGTACATGGATCCCATGAATGATACCAGTGACTCCTGGAAATCCACCTTTTTGAAAAAACTGCAACTTCATTTGGTTGAGATCTGCAGGAAAGTGAATTTGAGTTGCCAGAGTGTGTGACACCTCTGAAATGACTCTGCATACTGTTGACTAGCTGACCCTGTACAAATCTGCACAGACCAACCGCAAAAAATGAAAAATATTAGCTTAACATGTCGTATTAATTATTTTACATGCTAGAATGGAGCAGCAGAAATTAAGCTGCATTGCAATAAAAACGATTAACATGGTCTGTGCACTTCTAATATTCTATGTGGAAAAAATACAGCGTACAATACTATTTTTTTTATTTCTTTTTATGAACAATCATTAAAAAGCTCCAAATGGTCATCTAAATAGTTATAGAACGATGTAAACCTCAGAGAGCACTCCCAACTCTTTCTTTTGAGATTTTTTTCACTATCATGCTTTAAGATGTTCAGGTAAGTTCTGATATTTAGGAGTTAAACAACTATTATTATATACAAATATTAGGTGATTCATGTTCAATTTTATTAATCTTTTCCATAGCTACTGAGAATTCAAAATTAAAATTTGTTCTCATGTACTAATTCAAATTATGCATGTGCACACAATAATGAACAAAAGATTGCATTTTAAGTATTGCTCTGTCATAATTTTAACTAATTTTTTTTATCAAACAGAATGGTCAAGGTTGAGAAAATAAAAACCTTTTAAATTTGGGTTGAATCCAATCAGATAATTATGCTTATCTTTCGCATTGCAATTATCTTTCTACTTTTATGTTGGAAATTCATTAAATTTTTCTCCAAAATTAAAAATGATTAATGGACTAATGGTTACCATTATTAGTATTACTTAAGAAATAAAGTAAATAGGTCTGCCAAAAATTAATTAACACATATTAACAAATTCTATCTTTTTTATGGTTGAATATGTGGTATTAATTTCAAGTTAGACAATAGAAAATTGAGAATTTTAGTTCTCCAATGCCTTAAATAGAATGTTCAAGACAAATCAAAGGTGCATGTAAAATAATACATGAGGAAGAGTCATCACTGTGAACTAGTAATGCCATGCTTGGTTAACTTTCACATACGTCTGCAAGCAGTGGCGTGTCTAGAATTTGGTTCTGGGGGTGGGGTCAAGAATATTTTTATAGTTGAAGTTTCCAGGAGTTTGGAATAACGCTTCCTCGTCATCACGCCAACATTAAAAAAACTGCAATATCAATAGTCCATAGGGGTAATTTGCTAGCTTTTATTTGCCAAGATTGCGGGTTCAAATCTGCGGGGGGGGGGTGTGATTGATTTTATTTGGGCATGAAAATCCTTAGCATAGCTTCCTTCGGAGGGGAAGTCAAGACATCGATCCTGTGTTTTAGATTTATGGCAGATAAAATCTCAAAACTGATAAAGCAGCCTCTGAGGAAAATTAAGTGGTCTTTCCCGGCTAAATGGGATGCTGAGAACTGTAGCATTAAAGAACTCCACAAATAAAACTTACTCTCCTTTTTATATAATCAATACAAACTTATTTTCACTTTTAAACCTTATATTTAATTTTAGACGATATTGCAGATTACCAAGAACAAATTAAAGAAATGAAAGAGTTTCAGTGGTAGACTTATTTGTGATCTAGTCGAGTATATTCCTGTATATATACACTTAATATCTTTGTTTAAAATTTCATTAATTATTCAACTTTTATATTTTATGCTTAGCTTGTAATTTTAGTTTCTCTATCACGTACATAATAGGTAGAGAAGGTATTGCATTCCATCCAGAAATTTAAAGGTGATATTTTATCGAAAATAAATGTTTTGAGGGCACGTGAATCCCAGAAATAAGATCTGCTTGGGCGTATGTAAACAACATAACTATAAACAAAAGTAGGTTAAGTCCAAACATGGTACTTGAGTTTAGCATCTTTCAAACAGGCGACGCAAAGGTTTTTAGGAAGATTCCCCATCCATCCCAAGCTACCGTTTATATGAAATATTTCTGAAATTTATTTCCCCAAAAATGGCTCTAACAGTTTGGATTAAATGCCACCATGCATTAAAGCAATTTAGAGGAAAATAAAATTTATATATATTGAGTTTTGTGGGAATAGTCTGTGAAGCCTTCCTCATTGTGGAGAACTTTAGCACAAACCATATATATGGATAAAAACTCATACTGCACAAAAACGTATATCTCATTAAAACATACTATGTTAGTGCATTTTTGTAGAGCTAACCATTTCGTAGTTATTCCTCGTTATTGGTATGAGTTTTCCTATAATGCTTTTCTCAAATGGGAAGTCGTCATTCGTTTATTTTTACTTCTGACCATGCAAAGAGAACGGAATGTCACAGTCCTTCACTTGGGGACCAGCTTTTAATAGATTTAACTATTGCATTAACCTAATATATTCCCTTATTTATCTTGTACCTATAAGGAAATAGCTAAAGATTATTATTCGTAAAAATTATGTGAAAATCGGCGGAAAATTTGTGATTATATTGCACTTACTATAAATCGGCTTTCCTAGTTCCTCGGTGGATATAGCGCCAACCATGGAATGACTTATCACTTATAAAAGAGAATACCATATTTTGGGCAATTCTAAAAACGGTTTTAAGAAGCTGGATATGTATCAACTATTTCAGATATACCGCAAAGCCTAAACGCTTCTTTATTAGTTTAAATGCATTCAGTTGTTTACCATGCTTTTTAACTTATAACATGATTTATCCTACTGGTTTTATCAATGTTTGAATACAATAATGCTTCATTTTTATTTTCCCTACTTTTAAAAAAGGAATAAATAGCGCTGATACCGGTTTAAGCCTACCATTTTCTTTCCATATGGGACGCCTGAAAATGTTGGATTAACTGATCAATACTTTCTGAATATGGTATTAACATAGCATTAGAATGAAGGAAACATGATATTGAATAAATCCACTTTACAATATCAGAGTTCCAACTTGTCTCTTTGAAGAAAGGATATCCTGTAAATTGGATAAAAAGATGCATTTCCGTTTAGGCATAACAGCTTAAGTTCTTGAAAATATCACAGCACATCAACTGCCTACACTGGCCAAGATGCTCAAGGACGCGCTAAACAATAAAAAAACTAAGCGAGATAGGCGCCATTTCAACATTTCTCACATCAAGAAATGGCAATACTTTTAGTTAGGTTTTTAATTTAGGAAGGCAGTATGAAGAAAATACGGGACCTATTCACGTTCCAATAAAAATTCTCGGGATGCGAGAAGTAAAAAAAAAGGGGACTGTCCCGTTTTTACGGACCGAATGGCAGGTTTATACCGATATTGTCAGTTTTACACTTTTTTCCCGTGTCAACTAAATTGAACAATGAGCAAACAAAATGTACATTAATTAGCGTAACGGATCAACGAACCAGAGGAAAAGGGAACAAGTAGTCATTCGCTATCGTATCCAATGATACATATACTAACGCTAGAGGCGCTGAACCAACAGGCAGAGAGGTTATATGTAGCAGTAGGAATGCACGCCGTGCCGGCAGTCCCTAGTTGCAGAGTCTTGCTGGTTGGAAAGCAACTAATCCGCACAAAAGCCACAAATAATCTTATTCTATAATCTTGTTTATATACTAAAGTTAAATATATTCCTTTATTTCTGTGGTACATCAGAAAGCTATTTATGATGGAGAATTTCAATGAATGTGTCACTTTAAGTTACACTAATGAAAAACCTTGTATTTTTTTTTGTGGGCTTCTGGAAGATCTGGTCCCGTTCTCCCCCCCCCCCCCCCGTAAATACGCCCCTGTCTGCAAGAGACTGGCAATTTATTATGTGATGTATTTACTTTACTGCTAATGTGCATGAAGTTTTTATTTTCTAATACATGTGGCCATTAAACATGTGACAACAAGCTATATGAGAAACTGCATACATTGAAATAAAATTGTATTGATTCTGAATTTAATTTGGCATGCTACAAAATATTATGCAAAGAGTTTGACACCAGTATTATGATTGCAATGCCTATTTCATTGTTAGATGTATTGTAATGGGATTATAAAGGTTTGAGAGATCAAGTGATAGATGCTTAAGGTACATAAATCAGAGTCAAGGATTTTTTTATACAAAATTATATTTAAGTTGTTCCAAATTTTTTATGAGAAACAACTAGTATACCTATAAACTTGTGTCCTTAAATTAGAACAAATATAAAAATTATAACGACCTTATGGTACACAAGGCACAAAAAGAAACCGGCACTGTCTTGTTCTGTACACCGCATTCATTACCGTTTGTAGGGTACTTCATTACGTTATGTTTTTTATTTAATTGGCTGATACTATCACCTTGCAGGTGAGTGTTCTATATCAAACCAATAGAGTATACCTATGCTGGCTTTGTCAACTCATTCGCTAATTGTCTCCTTTCAAAATGGTGGAGACCGACTTTTGGCGATCTTTCGCATGGTTAATCGAGACTACAGAGAAAATGGCTGTTTCGAAATTTACATGAATATAAGCAGGTTCTTGAGATGTTTGGAGCTTGCAGAATTGTTTTATGTGCATCTGGTAGAACATTTTGCTTTTGGTATAATGCCTAAAGTTACGGCGGGGATGGGGTTTGATCGGATGGAGAATAGAACTGTGAAGTAGGCAGTAATCAGTATTGTTCCTGAACCTCCAACCCCAAAATCCCACATTTATGCGGCCACTTCTTTTCTTGGCAACTACGTGTTCTGGAACATGGCGAGTATTATCTGGTCGCCACAAATACATTCGCCCATCCTCATCAGAGCAAAAAACCTTTTCATCTGAGGAAGTCACCAGCTCCCAAAATCTGTCTGGTTTGAACAAGTATTCTAGTGCAAACCCCATTCGACTGTTGCGGTGCTGTTCAGTTAAGTCTATTTACTTTGGAAATGTTTAATCCAATACTACACCATTTGCTCGGCATTACCGTGCACCCTGCTTCCCGCTTGCCCACAATCCGGCCGCAGGTCACCTCGCTTGTGTAAAGCACTGCCGACGCTCAGTAGAAAAAATATGGAATTACAATTTACAACAACAGGCAAGCTACAACCCCTCCTCCTTTCCCAATTAGAGTGACTGAGGCGCTAGCCGATATCAGAAGACACGCCCTATAAAGCTGCTTCAGACAATCAGAAATTCTATATCTATTACTATTTGTGCTCTGTGTACAAGATAAGTATTGATAATATTATTGAATTGCTATTTCGTAATTACTAGTTATCAGTCTGTGCTCGGTTGCATCTCGAAGTCAGTTCTTTCACAATTTAAAACATTTGCAATGATTTATTAGACGCACGATAATATTAACAACAGAAATAAATGATAACCAAGACCGTCGGGAAACGATAGCGGAACTCTTAGGTTATGTTGCAGTTATATATGTATTACAAACCTAAAATATTGTCAGTTTCGTAGAACAGGCAGATACTTACCTGAAATGAAGAGGTGGCGTAAAACTGTAGTGGTATAAGTATTTTTATTAGTGGAGAAATCGGCAAGCCTCTATTGGTTATGTTGTTCTTCTCCAACAACGGAACAAGCAAATTCAGAACCGTGCGTTTTCTGAAGCGAAATCGTCGTTTGAACCAGTAATCACTCATTTCCAATGGATTAGAAACATATCTGATGTACTTTTTGGATATTCGGATAATGTTTGCAGCGTCAAACTCCACATATTCTGCAAAATCGTCTGCCATGTTGATCTGACGAGCTATAAGTCAATGCTTGAGACCACGAATACGCACTCTTAAGTAAAGGCTTAAGATTTAACTTTGTAATGAAAATCTGTATAAGACAATGCTTAAGACTGAGCTTAAAATAAGCTATGACTATGAATTCGGCCCTTACAGGGGTGTGTCTACGGCATGCAATTACTCCTCAATATTGAGGGAAAGTTGTGCCAGAGCTGAACGAGGTGAGAGCAAGCAAAAACACTTGTGCCATTACCAACGCCCAGTGAGGTACTGTCTATCACTCTTCCCCTTTAGCCTGGCTCACAGGTCTATTATGAGTACGTACGAGTACTCGGATTCAGACTTTTAGAGTAGAACATACTGATTTATGCTGGATTTGAAAACAAGTTTGTCCAAACTACAGATATTTATATTTTATTTTATTCATTTATTTTTAGCTTTCCTATAGAAATTAATAAGGGCCTTATCATTGCTGAACCCCTTATTTCTAATGCTTATGAAAAGTCTTCTTTTAAACAAAGAAGTTAATAGTCATCTAAACCTTTGATATTGAGAAACATTATATTAAAAACACAAATTATCAAGAGGATGCAAATTTTTTTCAACAAAGTCATTCATCATCTTCGCTCAAATAGCTACGTTTACCTTCAAAAGTGTTACTAGATATTTCTTCCGGATTGTTGTTGTTAATCACACACTTTCACAGTAAAGGGTTTTCGTTAAGTCAAGGGTTTTAGGATACTCATTCTTTGCCCCTGAAGTCTTAGAGCCAGTAGTGCGAACACGGAATACATGTTATCGCATGGTTAAGCGCTAAATGATGTTTTACGATACCAAAATGACGGAGAATAAACATAGAATAACTTACACCATGATTCCGAGGATAGTGTATATAAATGAAAATGGTTGCTTGGGTACTGGACACACTCTTAACTCTATAAGCGATTAATTCCTTTATAATATGTTTTTGAAAACCAGAAAGCTTAACAGGTATTATAAATACGTTGTAGAGATAGTCTGATAAATGAATATGACAATAATGATATTAAAGTTGAGAAAGGATATCTCGCTGAGATAATTTGTTGCTTATTTAACACAAATAACAAGAAGATAGTTAAAATAAAGGTGCATTTTTAAAACAGTGTAATTTATCTACAATATTATAATCAAAACACGTTTATTTTTATGGAAACAGAGAAGTTTAGTACTACATACAGTGTATACAAAATAAATACAAAATACAGTGTAACAACAATAAAGCTGATAACACTCAAGCTTCCCAATGTAGCGAGGAGTTGCGCAGATTAGAGAAGGCCTTCAAATCTCGCATATCTAATCGAAGGTGAAGTTTAAATTATATTAGAATAAATCCATAATTTTTGCATGATATACACTGTAGATCTATTGTATTAGAAACACTTTTGTTTGAATGGAGAGCACCGCCAGAAAAAAACAAACACAGAAATTTTCTCTGTATTAATGGCTTGGTTGAAAATTTCCAGCTCCTGCATTAAGCATAGACATCAGTAAAGTGCGAGCTGTAATGTTTAGCAAATTGTTTGGGTACTTGATCTCGGTGCAGTGATTCAACTACACATATCTTAAGTTGACAATGACGTTGGGTGCAGTTAAAATGTAATTTCAAAAATTGGAATAAAGAATTCGAATAAAGGAATAAAATTGAGCACAGAAAAAGAAAGATATCGTAAACTCGTATAATAGCTGTACAAGATACAGCTTTGCCCTTAAGGTACGGTTATTCACTCCCATACTTCTAACCTACTGCACTATGTCACAGCATCTATGTTTATATTTGGTATAACGTAGTCTAAAATCTCAAATTTGGATCGAAACGCCATAGTACCGCAAGTATAAAATAATAATACTACTACTACTACTAATAATAATAATAATAGTAATAATAATAAATAGTTGGATGTGAATGCAAATTTCCACACAAGTTTCAACAAAATAAAGCAATGAGTGCATATCAAGTCGGCCACGAATGACGTGCAATATAGCCAACATTAATTTTAAATCTGCAAACAGTGGCAAAGCTATCCAAGGAATTAAACTGCATCGCACAACTCATCACCACATTTATACCCTGAATAGCTTATTCCAAGAATAATGATTCCAAGTTTTATTCTGAGTTTGTACAACCGGCCCTGAGTCAACAAAACTTAATACGGGGAAAGGTAGTTTAGTACTGCAATATATCTATATGGAATTCTACAAACATAAATTTTCACGAGCATGTGAGTAAATTGAGAAAGCAATGAACGAGTCTTACATAGACTATCATCCCTTAGGTGCTGTGAAAACGGAAAGTAGGAAGGCGGTTTAAGACAATTTAGACGACAGAACTTTCTGGAAAAGTGTCATCAGGAACCCAAGCACATAAGTTCATCCATTATGTCTCTACGTACGATCCCGTGACCAAAACCACTTTTCTATGTCCTGTATTTATAGTCAAAACATCCCCCACGTGCCACGTATTTATGAAAAAAAGTGCTTTATTCTGCAAGTTATTCGGGTATTACATAATTATTTTGAATGCTGTGTTAAGAGAGCAATATCAGCGTTGTGATAATGGAAACAGCTGGCTATTATAACATATCTATTATTTATTAAAATAGAGGATGTAGGACTATTCATAGTGTAGCACGATCGGCTAAGAGAATAGTTAAAGTACAATAATGTTATTTCTGACATTTACTTAGACCTGTTTTCTATTTAACGGATGTAGATGTGATCAGTAAATTACAAAACCATTTTCATTAGAGCAAACATAATATCATTCCCAAACTTGGGCTGGCAATTCTATACGCCGATAGTTTTGGAAGGTCCCATGGATTACGCGTTGTTGAAACCAGCGAAGTGCCTACTACAATACGGGATGGATTTCCCCCACGATGTCAGTAACGCGACACTTTAACTTAGTTTTCATCTTTGGGGGAAAAAATATGAGGCAGGCTGTCATACATAATGCAGGGGGCGTGATAAATACGCAAAACTTTTGTGAGCGTTCTATGACCCAGCATACTGTCGTTATGTAGGACTATTCTGTAACGTTTTGTTAAAGCTTAACCTATTGTTAAAGTCAATAATTAATTATCATGCGCGTTTTGGTATTCTGTAACTTAACATTTCTTTGTTGAATGCAACAAACACCAAGACACTCTTGCTAACGCATTTGTTTCACAGCAGATTCGCAAGGACTTTTGATTGTTGCTGTAAGAGGAAGCGCACTATAAGAATTGAGATTTTAGTTACTACATGCTTATTTATGCAATATAGAGTAAGATATAACTATTGCATATTACTTTTTGGTAAGCGCTGTTTCGTGTGATAGCATTGGTAAATTATGCTTCCAGCATAACTTTTAGAAAACTAATTTTAAAAGCAAAATAAATGTTGTATAATTTCGTATCGTAATACAGAATAATGCTTATTAAATTAGAACTTTTAGGTTGAAACATTAAATATGTTGATTTGCATCGTTCGTGAGTATATTTGCTGCATTTTTAGGTTAGAATTAGGAACTAGGTTCTTTTGAAGGCTCTAAGGTATTGCAACGTTGTTTTCGTTCCCAGAATTATTCAGGAGAATCATCTGTCTGCTAAAAGAAGTGCCTAGCAGATTATTTGAAAGCTTGTCATAACCATAGAAAAGGAATTTGTACTGATATTGTTGGGATGAGCTAGTAGAATGCAGTCAGTTTGGTCATAATTTTTATACCTGATGAAGTTGCAAATAATAAATAGTCTAAAATAAAATATTAGTAGCAGCATCATTTCTTCCGACAAAGGAACTAGTGAAAGAAACGTTTCTTTCTACCTCGATTTTCCATTTAACGAATACATAAACTAAAATTGGATGATTATAAGATACCAATTATGACCTTCATCCAAAGATTGTTAAAATGCAGGAATATTTTTACATAACTGAACTGAGGATTGACATTGCCAAATCATGAACAAAAAGATCAGATATACTTAATTATACTTGATGGTATACATTACATTTTCAGAAAAATCTGCAGGAAAATTATTACCTTCAAAACGTATTGCTAAAAGTAAAAACCGCAGGAAAATTAAGCAGTAATTATGGATTGATATCAATTAGTGAAAACTGCATCAAAATAATATGAAAATCGAACTGTGTGCTTTTAATTGTTTTGCATGTCTCCCCTAAATTAAAATTGGAACTCAGTTTACAGGGTCACAATCACAGGTGTTCAGCGAATGTGAGAGTTTTCCGTATAGCATACGCAATGCTTTGGAATAACTTACTGTCCTAAACAATGGACGCAACTTTAAAAAATGCACATAATTATATTTTATATTTTTCGTGCGAAGAATTCACATTACTCCCCCTCTGCATCTCGGCAAGAAAACTAACAGAACAATTCGGAAGTTATTAACCTCAGCGCAGAGGGATAAAATAAAAGTGTTTCACACAGTGCCCGAATTTTCGATTAGTTAATCCAGTTAGTTAACAAAATGCGAGGAAACAGTCATCGCGGCAACAAACGAATTACAGAATGCCAAAAACGGCACTTTGTTAAGAGTAGTTCTTTAAGTTTAACAAATAATTTACAGAATAATCCCGAAAGAGCCCAATTTTTCTCGGACTAGAGTTCAGTTCGTTTGCAACGAAAGTCTTCCACCGGATATCTCAAAACAACACGGTAGAATCCAGCATTTACTAATTGATCGGCATGTTCGAACTCATGATGCAAGGATTGTGCACACTTCCGAATTTTGCGAATGTTTTTCGCAGATCGGGAAGTATTTCTTGTAAATGGTCCGCTTGGCCTCTCGTCCTCTAGTAATGCTCAACTGTACCGAGCGGGATGGCCAAGATGGTTTCGTCTGTGGCTTGCATTCGGGAGTTCGCGGTTTTGAAACCTATGGCCGGCATGCCTGACTCATAGCGGGGCTTCCCTGGGTCACCAGACGAATGCTGGGTACATTTCCTTCATCCCCGAATTTCCTGCACCTCCACGTCGTTTCCATTGTCATTTCATTCATCTTTCATCCCGTTGGTTTCTTTCAGGATTCAAAGGGTCGGCGATGGAGCCTCTGGCAAGGAAAAAGGATGCTCATAATGAGTATCTACATCCATAGACTTCAGCAGGTTACTGTGATGAGGACCGTCCCTGGTGAGGTTGTTTCACCTTATGTGGGGCAGGATACCCCGTCTGCCTGTCCGATTGTCGGGAGACTTCAATCCGGAGATTGTAGGAACCCTGTCGTTGCTGTAACATCACTCCTGGTATCCTCTCATCTCATCCTTCCCTCTCGGTTGGGGCACCCTTGCGGGGCATCGGTAAAATAGCTACCTAAGTTCGGTACTCAGTCCCCTCCGTCCGTATCGTATTCCTAATGTTCAACTTATCTTGAAACGTGAGTACACCAAAACACTACACAAGTCATTGGCCCATTCATTTAATATGTTTCAGTTGCTGATCTCTCGAGTTTCTCGCAGTGTTTGATGTTAGTTCTCCACTCTAGTTCTCAACTCCATTGCATGCTGGGTGTACGTGGTTACCAAACATGAACAATTTAAGGCTCAATGAAGCTGACTACAAAACATGATAGGAATCTTACAAATTACCATAATTGCCACCGTTGCGGGGGGGGGGGCAATTCAGTCGAACACAACAGTTACAGCCTAGAGCTGGTTTACCGGATCTCATGTTAGCTATAGCTTATAAAATAAAATGAGCCAGGGTGAAATAATAATAATAATAATAATAATAATAATAATAATAATAACAAAAACAAAGAAATAACATTCAAAACAGGCATTTCAGCTTGCCACATGTTCTTAGAAAAACTTCATTACAGGTGCAGAAATAGTGTGTCGCGTTTTCTGTCCTAACTTGTGCTTTTAAACGTGGACAGTAGAGTACCCCAAAAAGTGTGGACATAATTAGCTGTGTGTTAATTTAATAAGGAATTAGTAGAGCAGTTGCTCCCAAATTCATTGTTTCATTCCACTGTTTACCTGGAAGAGGAGATCAAGTTGGTTGGCTGCCTTCGGAAGTCTTTCTTTGCGATGGTGGATCTACAAGAGATTACGATCCAAGGGAGTTTTAGGTTCGTTGAGAAAGCAACCATTTAGGTGTATCAGAAGTTCTTCTGTAAGCTGGAAGGATAGAATGAGAATGAAAAAGATTATATATGTCCACACTGGGATATTTTGTCTCAAGAGAAGTATAGCATGTCTTGTGTTTTGCTCGGAAAATGCTATTCACATGGAGAGTTTCATGACATACTAACATCGTAGAGCAGCGTTACTGGAACCAAAGATTTCTGGCGTGAATCTCGATAATGACAATACATTTCTTATTCAATCTGTCGTTCTCTGTCGGGTTCGAATCAGCGATCTTGAGAACTAGAGGCCAGCATGTTACCTCCAAACCATGGAGGATGACTTTCCTTGCTCACTAAGGGCAATAATTTTCGGTTTAATGTATATTTTCTTTGTTCCTTTCAAATTACATATATAAAAAAGAGGACAAAGCTTACAAGGAGAATTCATCCAACCACTCCACATAATGTTTGTCTTATCCCAACCCTTCGCCCCTGAGTCGGAAACTGACATCTGTTCATTAGTTAGCTTTTGAAGCCGACTTTTGACACCAAAAACTGAAATAATATAAATATATCACATCATTTCTAAACTACAAAATAATATGCTACAATCACAGTAAATACGGTCATAAGTCTGAGTTACATGTATTATCATATTTTAAGACTTCATATTGTCACAACTAAGGTTGGACACAGGGAGGAATAGCTGCGAATCAAATGATAGAGAACTCAAGCTTGGCTTCTAGGTAATAATATATTTAACGAGATTAAACAAAGGTTCCAAAAGCGAGTGTTTGCTTCATAAAAGAAGGTGTTCCTAGCCTCGACTATTAACTTTAACATGAGGCTGTGATTGCCAACTTAGTGTTAACTCATACACCTACCTGGGTAGAAGAGATGTCACGCAGGTCATGGCAAGACGTCTGGTATAGTCCCTGACGAGGACCAGCCGGCCTGGTAGAGATTGCAGCGACAGCCGCCGAGCTTCGTTATTCACAATACAAGTTACGACCCAAGACGACCGCGACGGGCTTGGCCTACCTGTACATATATATATATAGATTCTATAGTCCCTATAGGGGTGACACTAATGACAGAGCAGACATTCCCAAATATGGTCCGAATTCCGCTCCTAGCGATCATCCTAGAAACACGGCTTATGCAACATTTGTTCTATAAGCTTCTGAAAGGAAGCTGACGCAGGTAAAGTCCAGAAAGACGTTCCTGACAAACAGGAAACCAACGACATCCGGTCACGTACGCACTTTAATACCGTTTCTATACCTTTAATATATTAAGAATTCCAACCTAATTTTCAAGGTTCATAAAATGATAAATAACATATTAATTGGATCATAAATTAAATATCTTGCCAATGACCGACGCGACAATATTACTTTAATGAGAAATGCTGTACATATGCATGAAGAAGTGGTGAAATATAAACATTTTTGCGTTTATGTTGCAAGAATTCAGCTGCTCCGTAGCACTTCACATCTTTGCCGCCTGTGGTACGACGGTACACGGATATATATCCGGGCACCAGCATGGGGAGTTTACCCTGGAGGGAGATCTGGTACACGGTTCACTTGGCCTCGTGATGTCCTTAGACAACGATTTATAAGCTACTCGATGGAAAAATAGTGGCCCGGTTTGCCACAGCGCAACTAAGCAGCTTGATGGGAGGCGGGATTCCGATCACACTACTCTCTTACTGTAATCTGTCCATCATGCCATGTGTGGCTGAATGCACATTATATAGATATTGCTTGTATTGAAGATTTTTACCCAACAAGGCTGTTGTGTCAGGGACTTAAATAAATAAACAAATAAATCAGAAAACGCTATAGCACGCAAGGGGTCTCACATCCCGGTGCGCAGGCCGAAGTGACCGATCATCCAACCAATATGGGGAGGTAATGTGGCCAGCATCTCGCATTTCCCTGCCGGAAAGTTTGTTTTCTTGGCCGGAACTTCTGGCGATCACATCTCTTCACTTTCCTGAAGATGCTTAGTGGGCACCGATCCTATACCCCGAACTTAGAATCCGCAAACCCATGGGTGGGATCGAACCCAGGCGCACTTTGGCGGGAACCACCAGCGCGCTCTACCCAACTACGGGATGCGCCGTAGAATTAGCTTGAAAGAACAGTTGAGTGTGTTATAGGGTATGCTAATATCGTTATTCAAAAATATACTCTTCTCTAAACTAAATGCTTTATTCTTACCATGATCAACCCATGATTATACATGAAAACTATGGACTGGACATCCTTAGAGTTGATACCTCTATACTCTCGATAATTGGTGGTATGGAAATATTAGACGAACGTTCTATTTTTTATGCTTTTACATATCTAGGTTTCACATTGTTGATGGTTGCTGCGTTCAACTTTAAGCTAGATAAGGAATAAAGTGTGTCGAGAATTCATGTTATTGATTCGTGAATGTTCAAAAAGACTAAGACTTCTTGATTCACCATGTCAGCGTTTCTAGTGGGATGCAATATTCCATAGATCCTTGTGTGTACATAGAAACATGGCAAACAATGTGAGAAATGCTAGAGATACTAATGCAGTATGTAGCGTTAACAGAGTAGTGAATGAAGATCATTTTTGACGCACTAAATCATGTTTCTGTAATAGCCAGGCCTGGTGGCTTACTCTAAGACAATGCGTTTACCTACTCCGGTGACTAAAATCTGTGAATACAGGAGAAACAATGTAGTACTTAAAGAGGTAACCTAGCGCAAAGAAATGCTCCTTCTTTTTTGTTAGCTTGTGCTTACATATATCAAACTAGCGATATGAGCGTGGCTTAGCGGTGCACCGTACGACTGATTTCCATAAGTACTTGTTAGTAAAGTACAACAGTAATATAGAATAAAACATGAGTGAAATATGGGCTATTTTGAAGTAAACAATAGGTACTACTAACAACAGAGCAATGTGTAAAATGTGCAGACAAACATCTTTGGGTCGAGGTTAGTCACATTATAAAAGGCATTTAAAGAAGAACGTTACATTCAAACACCGAGGAGTTTTCAGAAACGATATTGAAAAATCAATGTATTTGCAGTCAGAACATTATTCTACCACATCTGAAAATGATGAGCAATGCTACAGTCTATGTACATATTGCAGTTGTGTAGTTTCGACTCAACCACTCAAAATAGTGCAAGGTGCTCACCAAAATATCTATATGCGTTTATATACAGAAAACAACTATTAAGAACATAATTCAGCCTTTACAGCCATTTTATAAAGTGAGTATCGAATATTGGTGCTCAAAAGCAATGTCGGTATCGATTATCGAGAAACAGTGGTATCACCCATCATGTCACTAATAAAAAGAAATAATGTGTTTATCATAATGTAACCATTACATAAGTTTACGAATACTATTGTATTCCATAATAGTTGAAACACGTTTTAAATGTTTGGGAATGGACGCTTATATGGTAAGATTTTTACAGGATGTTAATGAATTGCACCGAAATATTTTCAGTAAATAAGGAGGTGTATTGAACAATTAGTATGGATAGTAAACCATGGCCAGGCGGATCAAATTTCGTAGTTTCAGCTATAAGTTCTTAAAGTGCCAGTGTGCCATGAGCCAATGATGTTACCATTAAAAAGCACAACATAAAAAACGAAGGTACGCTTCAAACACACCTTTCTGGTGCAATGATTAAGATATTAGTTCTTGTTGTAAAATATAGTCTTTGTTTCCGAGTTCGATTATCGTCCCCCAATCTTTTTCTTAAGACAGTATTATCTTAATTTTCAATTTAGGCATTTTAATTTCAACGCACCTAATGTACAAATTGTACAATTGGTATGTTAAATTAATTAAATTAATCATAATCCTGGCTAACAAAAGGTTGAATAATGGTTAATACTTTGACATGCTGTACTTCAAAATTCGAAGTAGTTTAAAAATTGAAAGAAAGAACAGAAATAAAAATATGACAGTCTTTACGTCAGTTTTGTAGGAACTACTCGAAATGGCGATATACACTTTCAACCAACATTTACAGCGGCGAAGGAACGATTGTCGTACTCTACCCAAGATTTTCGGTGTGTGTCAAATAACCACTATTTCTTTATTCTCTCTAAAAAAGATGCATATCTTCAAGTTCAGAGAAGATGTACACGTTCCCTATATTATGTCACAGACAATCCT
This sequence comes from Hymenopus coronatus, assembly GCA_030762935.1. Classification (NCBI taxonomy): domain Eukaryota; kingdom Metazoa; phylum Arthropoda; class Insecta; order Mantodea; family Hymenopodidae; genus Hymenopus; species Hymenopus coronatus. The sequence continues at coordinate 320,793,644 of CM060900.1, read as the reverse complement.
CAGCAAGCGAACTCACCTCAGGGAGTAGAATGAAGGAAATGATTGTAGTGTTACTGCGCTGGCCAGTCTGAATTGCGCCCTGAGTATACGTATCACAGTGCTTCTTCGTATAGAATTAAAAAAGCTTTCTGATGTGTTACATTCACATGACTTTCTCTAGCTGTGCTGAAATAGCTTACTCTTCTACTCAATTCATTTTAATCACGGTATACATTAACAGAAATAATTTTAATACTTATGTTTTTGTAAGTGCGAGAGAAATGCGGGAATACACAATCCAAAGCAAATCTTTTAAGAGTGGAATGCAATACCGTCGCTACCAACAATGTACGTGGTAAAGTTAGTAAGAAATTACACTGCATAAGAAGAAACTTACCCATGATATTCAACTCATCGGTTTTGGTGTTATGCATTAAGCTAAAGGGATAGTGCGAGAAACCATTCTAAACTAGGCTGCATAAGGCAAGAACACAATGTTGATTGTCGCACTGCTGAAAGATTTGTTCGAAATTCAAGACATTGTTATGACAATAAATCTTGATGAGAACGGGAATAACGAGTTGCTGAACATCGATATTTATATGCTCATGCAACAGTTTTAAAGGCATCCAAAGCTATTTCTTCATTTGACTTTCCTTTAACAACTTAATCTAAATTTGATACCAATATCTGTGTTTAACACCATATACTTGCGTAATGTTTAGCCTTTAGCCATGCATTGTGTATCTTAAATTGCTACACCAGGCACGTCTACAATCTCTGATAGTATTTCGGTGTAGTTCATTAACATCCTGCATATTAAAATGTACATTCCCTAAAGGTAAATGAGGGTTTATTTCTTTTAACATAATTTAAGTTAGGGTGCCTTTAAGTCTTTAATTTGACAAACAAATTCATAAGAAGGATTTTGCTATCAACTCCATATTTGTTCAATCTACGTTTTATTTACCACCGCCGCCGCCGCCGCCACCACCACCACCACCACCACAGGTGTTAAATAGCCGTTACACCTATGGTTTTAAATAAAAATAAAATATTTATATGTCAGTTTTTTCTGTAAGATGCAAAGAGTTAAAAGTTGTGGTGCTTAACTAATCATTTAGTGAAAGCATACGAGGTATACTATTGCTTCATAATTTGAAGAAATAGAATAAAACAAAGTAAAGGATTGTACTTAAACAGTTAATGAAGAGACCAAGACTATGTCACTTTATTAAAATTGAACAGAAAAACATAGAAACTCTGTAAAGTACTATTAATGATGTCCTTGGTGCTGAGTTCGTGTGTTTCTCAGAAATGAAAACAGCTTTGGTCCAAAGCAATATTTAGGTCCTCTGCGAGCGTTAAGGTTTGAACGGTGAGACTTGTACTTGGCGCGTGGAAGGAAATAACGTTAAGAGTAGGAAAAGCCGACGATATAAGCACCCTAGTAGGTGCCTCAGCGCACCAAGTACAAAACCAAACCTCAAAATGTCAATGTTCTATAAGGGCCGAAATATCATTTTGGGGCCAATGTAACATTTCAATTTCTTACAGCCCACCACATCAATAAGCTAATCTTGTATCCAACTAAATCTGAGTTTTGAACGATGGTACATTTTCTTGTTAACAGAAGACAAAACTATGTCCAGCATATATAAGTAAAGCGATAAGGGTTCAAAGTAGAGTCTCAAATATCCGACATTCTGTTATACGACATTCCGTGCTATCCAATGTTGATTTCCGAGAATGCACAAATGAGAACCACTTAATTTTTACTTTTGTGTTACTTATAGGTACTAAATTCTTTTTTGTTTTTCCTCGAGAGCAGGTGCAGCCGTACTGTATTGCTTGGGTGCGGACGCTATTATTTTCTTATCCTGCAAGCATGACAACTAAAACAAAGAGTGGAGGAAAAGTTGAACGAGCTAAAAAGACTGTACATTGGGGAAACTCTTAAAAAGGTGGCTTCATATTATGATCCTGATATTGTTGATTTTGTGAATGGTAACGCAAATGAGGATGAAGAACGAAGCATTGCAGAATAGAACGAGAAAAAGAGACCCACATCGAAGGATTAAATGCACAGGAAATGGTATTAACCTTCGTGGAGCAAGAGCCGAAGGCAAGTGCAACGGAGCTATTGATGTTTCGATGTTGGTGAAATCCCACAGCAAGGAAACGTAGTTCGGCAGGAAAGGGACGTCGTTAAAAAGTTATTTCTGGTAAGACATTTAAATTATATTTTTGTTGTACTGTACTGTACACATCGTGTAAATTAAGTTTATAATTTAGTATAGTAAATGCAGTATCTTAAACATGTCCTTGCTTTAGCAATGCAGTAACATATGCAGTACCTACTTTGTTTTACTGCATTCAGCAAGTTATTCTGTATTATCTGACGTAGTTCCGTTCCAGTTTAGGTCGGATAGGTGAGGCTCTACTGTACCTACTTAGCCATTTAAGTTTATCATTGTGATAAATGATAAATACTTCTAAAGTCGAAAATTTCGATGCCTAGAGGCTAGGCTTTGCTTTTCCACTTAAATGTTTCAAGAATTACAACACTTATATGACCCAAAATGTTGATTTATTGGGTAAAATGTTAGACTTTTGGAAACAGCGAAAATACTTTACCATAATATTTGTACTTAGTAATTACTAATTCTGAAAAAACATACTGTGGAATTATTATTGATTCGGAGCCAAGGGTGTTATTAGCAGGTTAAAGAATTCTCCAGCAATTGGCTTCAAATTAGCTACACTCAAATCACGCAGTACGTATACAACAGCGACTATGTGTCTCGGACGGCGGGCAAAACACGGTCTCGTGATTGGTCTGCAAACGCCAACAGGCTGAGCAGGGTCGGGTGATTTGTTTATCATTAGCGTCATAGTGTAAAGTATGGTAACAGTAATTTGTTTTCGTCCTGACTTTACTGCTTAGAAATTCCTATCACTGGTTAGCAGCTATGAGCTTTTAGTGTAATTGAGCATTAAATTGCTGTTCACCATCTTTGCTTCAGTTCCATTAGTGATGTAAATATATGAATAAGACATAAGTGTTTTCAACAGTGTTGTGCAAAATGTTTAGCTTATGAACAGCAGGCTCACATTTTAAACAATTGTCGTGTTTTACTGTTTGCTGTCATTGAATGACCAGAAATAACGTATCCTTGAGCTGGTCAGTATATTGTTATGCAAGTAATTGCTATTAAACCAACAGCTTACATAACAATTAGATACGTTACATTAAGGTAACTCATCTCAGAATTTTGGAAAATCCACAGCATTCAATGCATCTTGTTGAAATTTATGGAAGATATTACACATAATAAAAGTGGTTTGTTGCTATGTTCCACAACTATAGCTTTAACGGTTGTTTAAATAATAACTTTTATTTTATAAACTCATATTTCTAATGAAAGTGCTTTACACGATGCAGTTTTAAAAATATTCACATAAAAAGCTAAAGTTTTATAGTAAATTAGCATATTAGAAGGTCTTTGATATAATTTTATAGAGCTTTGCCCTAAATGCTGTAGAAAAATTACTACCTTTGACTCCCAAAACCCCTTGATTTTTCAAAAGTTAATAATTAAGTTTTTCAAACTTCGATCATCTCGAAAGGTAGGTACATGATCACTTTCTTTAATGTACTTTTAGGAGACAGCACTACAATTTGGAAACAAATTTTTAAAAGGTTGCATTCTGTGGAGCATTGTTAGTACAGGAGAAGCTTGGGGGAAAAAAAGTTTGCGAGAAAACAAGTCTTAAATTTGTTTGCTATTAATAAGCATGCTCTTGTCTATACCTTCACTTCATTGGTCATTTAAATGTAGGAAGTTTAAAAACGATACATGTTCTTAAGGTTTAGAATTCAAGTTAGTATTTTATTATGAAAAAATAATTGTTAATATTTCAAACTCTTTGGCCAAATTTCACAGAGACATTACCTTAAGGTGAAACATAATTAGCCATTGTAATAGTTCCATTAAATCAGTTTACTCTGGCAGTATTCTGAATTGCTCAGCTCCACGCATCTTATGTCCTAAAATCTGAGAGCAATCCATACCGCAATTGTTACATGTTGGGTTCTATAAACGCAACTATAACAGCGTGCGTTAGCACGACTGCCTGGAAGATGTGCAGGGTCAGACATTAACGCACTCTGAGGCTAGTTGCAGCTCTTAACTCGTCGTAAATAATGATCTATAGAGAGCGCAGACGGGGTAACATTTGGGAGATTGCAATTTAACAAAGCTACGGGAATGATAACGTCAGAGACAAAGGCGGGGTCTGTGCACTCATTATCCGCTCACGGCTAGTGATGCTACTGCTCACATCTACCTGTTTTCTCTTTTTTTGTTCGAAAACCCGTTCGGAGAGCACGTGCTGCTGGCGTCTAAATGTGTAGTGGACTTGAGTCTTTACTTACCCTAAATGCGCTTCCTAGTGATTTACACAAGAAACAGGAATGAAGAGATGTTACGAACAGAGGATATAAGAAAGAAGTGAGTATGACAAAAACAAAATGTAAGTAGTTCAGTAGCTATCCTATTATAAGAGGTGAGTCAGTTGCTCTTAATGTTTGCAGTTTTATGCAATCCGCAATTTTTACTACAACGCAAAAAATCGGCCCCTGAGGCAGAATCTACGCAATTTGTGTTACCTGGATGTCTTTGGTTCTAGACTTAACGAAATTACTAATTCATAGCTGATGTTGCAGCATCGCCACTTGTAATTACACAACTGATATTTGTATACTGAAACAAGCAATCACAAATAGTATGTTTATTATCCTTGCAAATAGATGTGAGCAGTCAAGTTGCGCAGTACAAGGAGTGGGGGGAAAGAGGCGGAGACTGGAAGCGATAGCCATGGGTATGTAAACGCATGAAGATATCGGCTGCCGGCCGACTGCAGCAATCAAATCATGCCACTGCGCATCATGTTTACACCGCTCTCGTCTACTTGCACGGATAACTATTGACAGTTAATTTCTCATATTTCTAAATAACTCAGTTCAAACGAGCGTGTGGTTCATAAATAATTGTCTGGAGTAAAGGAGGCTCGAATCATCATGAGCATGTGCTAATATTTTATTGTGTCTTATAGAAACTCGGCTTAAACTAATGTAGCCTATGTTTAACACTGATTATCAGGCCTGAGGTTCTTTTACGTGCCGTAAATCTACGATACGGGACCAGCCGCTTTATTTCCCTTCCGAAGGAAGTCATGCTTAGGTTTTCTTCAAACGACCCTTGCTTTCCTCCCAATGGCCAGGATGTGCCACATTTAGATTGCAAACGATTATCGACCTTTGCGGTGTGGTAAAACCGTACTGAAAATATTGCCATTAGCTCCTGCATTGGCAAGTTCTCTAGTAATAGAGGGACCTCATTACGAGAGTTCCAGGATGCCTCCCAAAGAAAAATAATCCAACAAGGTTGTCACCCAAGATTCCGCAAAAGACAGTCACACCCCTCTGCTCCTGGAATGCTGCCTTCATTATCCAGTGATGATTATCAACACTCCGTGGTGCCATTGTGGTGATATGGAACCTTGATTCGTCAGAAAGCAGGATTTTTATATGCATCCCGTATAATGTGATACTCGCCCCAGCATCCATCACAGAAGTTCACTGGAGCTTCGAAATCTCTCTTGTGAAGAGGTTGATGTAGGTGCAAATGGTACGGATGAGACTTATAAGCATTCAATATTCGCACCACAGAAGTCTGGTTGTTGACCTCTTGAGCGACTGCCCGCCCTCTAAGCATGCGGGTTATTCAGGAGGCATTCAAAAATTGATTTTACATTAACATCGGATGTCGCTGGTGCGTGTCTATCTGGAGGCATTCTTGTAAGTGGCGCTGTGGTACCTAACGTCTTTCAATATTCCGGAATGTTTTTGCTGTTGGCTGTTGTATATTGCTTGACATTAACTGAGCTTTTATTAAGTAATAGTAATTATTATCTAAAGGGAAAAATTATAATTTAATACGACGTTCAAGAGTAAAACATGCACTTTGTTCATTTAAAAATTAAAATGTGCATTTTCCTCTGAATATGTATTCAAAGGCATTAAAAAGTATTGGTTAAACGGCAGGAAAAGTGTGCCTAAAAACATGTATCATTTAAGTATACTTTTAAATACATATGTATATAAAAAGATTATGCATTTTGCATATAAATGCGGACTTTATACAGAAGTAAACAGAATGGTATATAATATTAGATTTTATGTTTACGTTATTATACCTATTCAATTACAGAATTTAAAAAAAAAAAAAATAGAACGGTTTAGATTATAACGTAATAAAACTTGCGGACTTTAAAACTACATGATCACGATATCGATTTACATGGTTTAATGACAATAACAAATTAAAAGTACAACGTAGAGATACAAGCCCGTGTTGCTGTTGATTAGCGCAGAGCATAGTCACAATTCCGTGTAGCTACTTGGACCATATTTGATACGCAGTTTAGGTTTAACCGAGCTTGCCTGCCAGGCGCCGGGCCAGTGTCACTTTTATGTATATTATTTGCAATAATTATTTGCTTTTAGTATAGAACGGATTTATTTATTTATTTACAAATATTGAAATATATTTTCAGTTTAGTTTTGGTCATTTCAAGTGTAGATTATTTTTTGGAAGTGATTAGTTTATAAGTGATTGAAGTTTATGCTCTTATCGACTTCTCGGACTTACAAATTTTTTCTGCGTAATGGAGCGTGGTTCCCACTTAGAGAGTTCGATTGTATCATGATCGCATTGGTAGACTACTTTTACCAGTGGTATGAGACTGTCATGGCTAAAGACATTCTAAGGTTTTATCATGTAATATGTTCATAGTTATTTTGGCGGTTATGGTTTATTAACATCAGATAAAGAAACCAGACATCGCGTATGATGGTGTCTGAATTGTCATTGTAAGAACCTTTATTTTTATTTTTAAGTTTTCGGGTACTTCTCAGATTATATGTTCAAGTGTAAATATGAACCATGGGCAAGAATGTGTGAATCTTTTAAAGTAACTGCGACATTGTATCCGCCACAATACTGAGTTAATCTGGCGATATTGTTCCCAGCTCTAAGCTGCAAAGCGTAGCCCAATGTTGAAGACCCAAAGTCGCAAAGCGTATCACGTCTTTTAATAAGCAGAGGAGTGAAACAGTTTGCGCCCAATAGTCACAAACTTCGGAGCGACAGCAGTAATGCAAGCCAAAGGATTTGTGAAGCTAAACCGAATAGCCCTTGTGCTTAGAAGAACTAAAATTATAGTTTTCGAAAAACGCCATTACACCATTTTATTACTTTCGTTATTTAGTACATAGTTAGAGAACGTATTACATTCTACCCAACAATTCGATACCCGGAATTTCACTGGCAATACAAATTTTAGGGTCCCCTGCAGCAAAAAAAAAAAAAAAAAAAAAAAAAAAAAAAAAAAAAAAAAAAAAATGAATTTCAGCATCCTTCCAAGATGAGACACCAAATTATACTTTACGGCTCTAATGCTTTTATTTAAAATACCGTATGGTAACATATTTACATGACAAATAAAATGCATATCAGAAATTTTATGAATAGTCTCTGAAGATGTCGTCATGCTGAGTGAATCTTGCATAATTTGTAAACCATAAAAAAGCATAGGAATTATACAAAAACTGCAGAACTCGATAAAATACCATTTGTGTCACATTTATTTAATGCAGTAAACAATTTTCCAAATATTTATAATTATTGGTTTCAATTTTGAATTACTTAAACTTTTCTCAAGCAGGAGCTCATTATTCGAATTTCTTTTGTTTTACTCCTGGGCTTGCAAAGAGAACGGAATTAAAATCACATAGCAACCAGGCTTTAAAAGATTTGACTATCGATTTAGCCTAGTGTATTACCTTATTTCATTTATTCTCATAAGGAACCAAGTAATAAAACCGTTTCTGCTAACGATTATCTTGATTACCATGAAGTAGACACATGAATAAGCTTTCGTGAGTATGATTTGCCACTTGTTACATAATAGATAGAGAAAGCCATGCGAATGGAACAATCAGATTTCTTTTATGCGAGAAGGGAAATAGGTGTCTTACAATTTTTTATTTTTATTTTTAGATGCTTTTGATATTAGATTCATATAATAGGTTCATTTTATAAGAGGCGCTGTGTATACTGAATTGCGTGGCTGTGTATACTGTAATGTGAAATCGGCCGAAAACCGGGAACCGTTCTCCGTAAATGAGTTGTATCTATGTTTTTGAGACGTACATTAGTGCGAAATACTTTGTGTCCCTTAATAATCCAATGTTAAGGTGCGGCCACTTCAGGAAATTATTTTTAAGTGTATAATTCTAACACTTCTTTTTCCATCCAATACCATTAGAATGTGTTATTCACGTTTATCGGTCTCGGTTAGAATTGTTGGTGTTATAGAGAATGCACTGAATTCGAATTCTGAAAAGACGAACATCGGATAGTTTAAAGTGCTCATTGAGCTCATTTATAAATCCATTCTTTTGCAATGCATTTTCTGAAGAAATCCGGGAAATGGAATAACAACCTAGCTACAACAGCTAGGTAAACATTTAGGCAATGAGCAGCAGGCTGAGCAGCGATGTGACATCGCGCCTTTTCAGTGTTTATTGTTTTTAAATATACAATGCTTTAAGGGGGCCAGTCCCCATGGCCGCGCTCGCCAAGGCGTCTCGCTTCTGTGATTCGTAGCGCAGGGGATCGTGGGTTCGAGTGCCACCTTGGGAATGGGTGTTATATTTTTGTGTGTGTGTGTGTGTGTGTAAAAGAAGAAAACAGCAATTCAGTAATCATACAGAAAACAAAAACTAAAAAAATTAGGTAAACAAAAGTAGGATAAAAAAAAGGCACGAGTGTCCACTCACGCAGGTACCCCAATGCACGCCAACAATCGGCTTATTTAAAAAAAATAAAAAAGGGGGTTCCTTCGCTTAACGAAACCCTGCTAAAGAACCTATGCCTTTGCTTATTTATTTATTCTTCCAGCTTACAATTTAATTATAACAAACAATGGATGAAAGGAAATGATAGGGGAAATAGGCTGGAATACATTTGCAGCTAATACTATTGTTTAGAAACAATTGAGCGTTTAACGATCTTAAGTATGTAAGGAAAGAACCAATAAAGTTGACAGAGATAAGAATACTATCAGAATAATACCAAAAGGTCTTTAGCTCGTAATACTAAGTGAAATATTTGCACATTTAACGCAAGGTAATGTTGATATTTACAGCAAGTTGTTGAGAGTATGCTATTAGAATGATTACAAAATGATTAGGATATCATAAGCACAAGGTACTCGTGGTTAGGGCAAAATATATATGGTTCACATCCAAGGGAACGTCGAGACCATCCTAGTCATATAATATAGCATTTTCAGTAGGTCCTTTGTACCTTTTATCTGAAAGCAGGACTATTTGGCTCATAACGTTTTTACGATATATGCTTACAAAGAACACCCTCTGAAGTGTGACCATATGTGTATCATATACTAGAGCTTCGTTTGCTGCCTAATTTCAAAAACATGTAATTTTCAATAATAATAATACTAATAATAATAAAAATAATACTAAGAAGAACAACAATAAAAATCATATCTAAAACAGTTTTGAAGCTGCGGCATCAATCGTAGGAATAGCTCAAGGATCAGCTCTAAAGCTGGTATATTCGTTAGGTGGTATTGTTTTGAAATAACCTGTTTAGGCATGAAAATGTACGTATAAGACACTATATATCATTACAACTGAACGTAGCCAATTTCATGTGAACAAAAAGTAGCTAAGCTTCATAATGCTTTCAAGGAGCTGAAGTAGGCTTGCAACTTTAACCCTGTAATCAAGGAGCTTGATATAACCCTACCCAGAGGAGTATAAGGGTGTAAGGACAGGTGGCCTTGGAAGCCGGATACGCAATGAACCTCTGCCACTCCACCGTCCTGGGAACTTACGATTGAGGAATCGCGAATAACGAGAGAGCAAAATATAATGGAGTCCTGCACAAATAGAACCGATTTAGGGTTTAATCAGCATCTAGTTGCAGTTCCAGAAGAAATCAAGGCAACTTATAGCTATGGCCTTTTACTTCTCAAATATGAATGGGCCATGAAAGTAATTCTTGGTTTCCTATACATTCCCTTTGGAGTGTCTCTGTTCCTTTTTAGCACTTCACAAGGGTTGTCCTTGTTGACCCTTATTCGGCAGCTGTGGCGGTTCTTAATATCACAAGTGTGAATTTAGGTCGAAATTCTCCGGGAGTTGGTTTTATACCAATTACAGTAATAATAAGAATGACAGCTTCTATAATTCCTTATATGCCTGAAAGATGTAAAGAGAAAATACTTAAGTCTACTACAGGACCTACCTAGTTTTACTCGAAAACTAAATAAAGCTACGAAAATTAAATAATTCGTTTTATTCGTTATACAATAATACGATATATACCTTAAAGTAATAAAATAATAAATACTTATTTCATTATTAAATCATTGTAGAATAATAACTTTCTTATATTAATACTTATTTCAATTGGTTTTAAAGCAACCTTTTGGAATTCTAGAATCTACTCAGATAATCATTAAGGAGTCGGCTTATATTAGGCCACATATGGGCTCGGTATTTAATATTATTGGCATCTTGTTATTGAACCTCTTCACTTATCTACATTTCTCGTGTTCCAAAAGCACTACTACAGATCTTATAAACAATTATTAGAAAGAAATGTAAAGTATGAGTAATTTGTTTCAAAAGTCCCTTTATATTCAGCTACCGACGCTGAAAGAATGAACTTGAAAGCGTGCTTCATTCTCAGCTTGATGCGGGTACTGAAGTATAAAATTCTCATTGCTTTGGTGACGTTATGCATTTTAAAGTAAGGTTCCCAATAAAACAGTTAAAATGAATGCTATATATACGGGAGAGCTCATGAAATTGGAGAAACTTAATAACAACACCACTTTGGAAACATTTCGCACCTACCTATTAAGTATGTAATATTCTTCGCTCATAAAAAGCAATGCAATATGTTCCAATCGCGTGACTTTGTCTACCTATTTTGCAACAAATTATTCTTACAAATGCTTATTCATTTTTCCACTTCGCGCTAATCGAGATAAACATTAGCAGAAATAACTTTGTTACCTAATTCCTTCTAAGTAGAAGGGAAATGAGAGAATACACAAGGCTAAAACAATAGTTAAATCTTAAAAAAATATGGTCGCTATGTACAGCAATTGAAATACTCTTCCCTATGCACGACCAGGATATAAGCGCTTAAGTGTTTCATTCACATTACTTATTCTATATGTTCTATTGTTACAAAATATTGTTCTTTATCTAAAACCTGCCAATGAGGATAAACATTACCAGAAATATCTTATTACTTAGCTCCTTATAAGTAGAAAGGAAATAGGGAAATACACGAGGCCAAAGCGACAGCCAAATCTTTTAAATGCTGTTGCTATGCGATTATCGTTAACATTCGATTCTATTCCGCTGGCCAGGAGTAAAACAAGAGAAATCAGAAACATAGGAGGACTTGCGTTTGAGAAACGTTTAAATGTTCTAAACTTTAAACCAATTATAGGAAATATCTCTGAAATGGTTTCCTCTGCAACAAAACTGTATGCGACACAAATTATATGTTTTAACGAGATCTCTATATTTTTTTCTTTTTTGTGTAGTGAGAGTTTGTCTATTTCTAATGGTTTACCGGTTATGCAAAAGTCATTCAGACAGAAGAGGACTTCGGGGGTTACTCTCAGGAAATTCAGGATATAAATTTTATTTGGCATATAAATAAACTTAATATACGCATTTCAATAAAAAACGTTATAGTAATTTGTTATAAAATCAAAAACTTGGAAAATCATTCAATTTAAAGTGTAGTTTTAGGTGGTGAATTTTCATGAAAATCTACCTGTCTTATCCTTGGAAGATATGAACTTAAATACTAAGTTTGCTATTTGACCGATGTTTTGTTCTTGAGTTATGCTGCCCACATACACAGGTATACAAGTACACACACGGAATTTTTATGAAAATGACACTTTTTTTCGGACTCAGGGGTTCACAAAATATATTTCCGGTGAAACCATGGGATAACTTCTCCAACTACTATGTACGTACATACATACATACATTCATACATATATACATACATACACACATACACTCATACACACATACATACACACATACATACACTCATACACACATACACACATACACACATACATACACTCATACACACATACACACATACACACATACATACACTCATACACACATACACACATACACACTTACATACATAATCTTCATACATACATACATACATACATACATACATACATACATACATACATACATACATACATACATACATACATACATACATACATACATACACACACGCATACACGCCTACACGCCTACACGCATAAATACATACATACATACATACATACATACATACATACATACATACATACATACATACATACATACATACATACATACATACACGCATACACGCCTACACGCATACATACATACATACATACATGCATACATACATACATACATACATACATACATACATACATACATACATACATACATACATACATACATACATACATACATACATACATACATACATACATACATACATACATACATACATACACGCATACACGCCTACACGCATACATACATACATACATACATACATGCATGCATACATACATACATACATACATACATACATACATACATACATACATACATACATACACGCATACACGCCTACACGCATACATACATACATACATACATACATGCATACATACATACATACATACATACATACATACATACATACATACATACATACATACATACATACATACATACATACATACATACATGCATGCATACATACATACATACATACACACACACATACATACATACATACATACATACATACATACATACATACATACATACATACATACATACATACATACATACATACATACATACATACATACATACATACATACATACATACATACATACATACATACATACATACATACATACATACTCTTCTTTCCATGTACTTTTCCCCGTATTCTAATAATGCTGTTGTCATAACATTGTGACAAGCACATCTTCCGAAGAGTTGATTCTTCCGAAATTTAGTTCTAGAAAACTTTTCAATTTACCATTGTTATAGTCCGAAATATGTGAAGAAACTAAAGCTTCAAAAAAGCCTCTGTAAAAATCTGACGATTAATTTTTCATAGATACACTTTGTTGTAAAAAAAATCCGTGGATTTCTTCTTACTTGCGGGTTTTACTGCCCATATATGCCTATGCGATCCACATGTTGCCGAACACTGAAATTTCTTTCGGCTGATAGTTTTGTTTCGCACATCTTACAAAATAACACATCCTTAGAGAAAACATCATCTTTAAATTCAGATACAATCTGTCTTAAGGTGAATGCAACTGTGAAAATTGACCAAAAATTCTGAAAATTTAAAAACATCAGTTTGTTTCGTTTTAAATTATATTAATTCTAAACTTTCAGAAAATATATCATTTTTCCCACTGAGCAAACTTAAAGCTACTAATTAACTGAACTATAGAGGCATAGGCGCATCCATTCAATAGGTACTCGCAACTTTAAACTTTATTTTCTTGCAAACTTTTTCCCCACACTTTTTCATACTCAAAATGTTCCACACGAGGCAATTTTTCACTAACCAGTTTCGAAATTTTTATACTGCCTCTCAAAAGCATGATAAAGAAAATTGTCATATTACTCCTTTAAAATAATGCTATAATTGTTATAAACTAATTATTGAATTTTGAAAAGTAAATAGTATTGGAGACTATGAAAAATAGTAATTTTTCTACACTAATATAAAAATATATGACTGATCTATTTCCAAATTCATTTACTCTGGTCTCCGTGGCCGTGCTCACTAAGCTTTGGCGCTTCGTGGCGTACGGGATCGTGGGTTCGAGTAACGCCTTGGCGATGCTTGTTACTGTGTATGTATATGGAAAAGGAAAACGTTAAACCTTAATAGGTCAACTAAGGAAATATAGGAAACTGGAATAAAGAGGAAAAAGGAATACAGCTTCTGAAAGTCTACGGTACTGTATTTATTTATTTATTTTTATTTTTATAAAAAAAAGCAAAGCATTCAATTAGCATATGTAAAATGTAAGGTGGTAAATATTTGATAGAAAATGAATAAAATTATACTAAAGAGAATGACTGCTAAGGCGTAAAAAAATATTAACATGAAATCTTACCGAGATGAAATGCTTGATTATAATTCATTGCTAGTCATTACTAATAGTTAATACGACTTTGCTGGTTTCCATTGATTACTTTATTCCACAGACAGGCGTTGTTTTTACACCATAGTCCATATTTTTTCCCCAAGCAAAGAGTTGTTTGATATGTTAATGCGTCCCAAAGCGATATCTGCTCATGAGGCAACTGAGTTCTTTTCAAACTCTTTTCCGATGCATTTGAATCTTTAAAGTGGCAGATTCCATTCACTGAACCTTTATGCTGAAGGGAACCCCTTTCTGTTGTTTCCCAATATGTAATTGTTTGCGAAGTTTTGAGAGACGTCCACCACAATCGTTTTTACATGGCCTAAATCTACGACATGGGACCGCCGCCTTTACTTCCCTTCTGAAGGAAGCCGTGCTAGCAGTTTTTACACTCGCAAACACCCATCACCCTCCGTCGGGTTGGAACCCACGTCCTTGGGAATTAGAAAGAGGGGGAAGGAACTTGTGCCACTTGTTGACCATGCATAAATTTTCACAAATGTATGGAATAATGATGACATCACACCGTAAACCCTAGGATATTATTACATTTTAAAACACAGAAGTTTCGAATTCACAGCTGTGCTGATTTTGAAAGAAACTTGGATTGTACAAAAAATAATATATATATATATATATATATATATATTAATATTCTATCTACTCAGCTGCTTATTTAGTTTTTAGAAAGCAACAAAATCAAATGAACCACCTCTAAAACTACATGCATTAAATTTATTCATACGTATATGTTGTTTTGAAATAAATTTCAGTTGTCTGCATGATAATGATAATGATAATTTATTTCACCATTTGGCATACATACAATGCACTAGGTTTCGTCAGCAAGTCATTAAAATGCATCTATATTTAAATATTCTTGTATGTTGTAAAAATTAAGTTCCTTAATTCTGTTTTTACACTAATTTTAAAAGAACTTGCATTTGCAATTTATCTTATATTTAAAGGTAGTTTATTATAAAATTTCACTCCAAGATAGAGATGAGAGTTAACAGATTTCTGTAACCGACATTTAGGAGGCACCATATTATTTCTACACCTTGTATAATGGTTATGTATATCAGCAAAAAGTAGCTCATCTTTCTTTTGGAGATGAATAAAATTCAAGCATGCAAATACATACAAAGATGCCACAGTTAAAATTCCAAATTCTTTAAAAATAGGTGCACAATGTTGCCGAGAATTACAATTTTTTATTTTTCTGAGAGCTTTCTTCTGGAGCAAAAATACTTGATTGACTTCCCCACTGCTACCCCAGAGCAAAATACCATAGTTTAAATGGCAATGAAATAAACTATAATAAAGAGTCAATAAAGTCCTAATAGAAACACACATCCTAAGTCTTCTTAAGATGCTTACCAATGTAATAATTAAGATGTGGCACAATAAGAAAGGAAACAAATGATTACCTCATATTAAATATAGCTTCAATTATGTCTTATTAAAACGGATGCTCTATTCAGAGTCCTTATGAAATATTATAAATGCTCCTCACAATCAGACGGAATGTTCACAGAACATATCTTAACCATAGTGTCTGCAAATCAGTGTCGTTCGTTGATTTGAACCGTTCACAGCTTCAAGCGCAAATGAGCTTGGTATTTGGGCGAGACGAGTACACTGCAGTTCGAGTGTCCATTCATTTCATCGCGCATCCTTCGAATGCCCAATGTTACCAGACGTAAAGCACGGAGGAGGCTTAAGCACAGTCTGAGTTCACGTAATCCTCCGGTGGAGCCAAGTGATTATAGGCGAAAAGATTTTCTTAAAATTAATTAAATTTATCAAGTAAAACATAAAATCGAAATATTTGAAGTAAAAATAATATTAACAATAATAATATAAGAAATAATTAAAAATACGTGTTTTGAAATGTTCTTACATTTACTTTTAACTAAACTGTTTGGGATATTGTATTGGAAAAGTATTAAGATGCCCACAAATATTTTTTTTTATATACTAGATCTACTTATTCAGTATAGCACTATTGTAAAGATACAAATTTTAAGTTAATTAATCACTGTTGGTAATATATTTTAATGACAGTTATACAATTCCTTGAGTTTAAAGAATATTCATTGTAGTTTATTGTAGGTATTATTTTTTGACAGTATTTAATGCCCACTTTCACTACTATAGCCCCTCAGGTGATGACACCGATTATACATGAAACGAAGGTGTAGTACCGATGGAATGCAATGGCGGAGGAAGCCGGAGAATCCAGAGAAAACCCGCCACTCTGCCGCTTTGTCCACCTCAAATTGCGCATGCGGTCACTTGGGATTGAACCCAGGCCACCTTAGTGATGGGTGAGAGGCCTAATCACTCGGCCACGGCGTGGACATATTGTATTATACATAGTTGGTAAATGGTTATGCTCTTGAGCCATGCCTGTGTTTTTCCTCTCACTGCATTTCTGAATGAGCGTACATGATGATGATGATGATGATGATGGTGATGATGATGATGATGATGATGATGGCGAGTATTCAACCCCAAGGTCAGTCAATAGCCGGGACGGAATTGTAAGAAACACCACAACCCGACTTCGGCGATCAGGCAAGGATCATACCGCGGTGGTGTTGTCATTTTAATCTGCGGAATGCAACGATTCACACTCAACCCACCACCTGCGGTGCCATAAGTAGTTAAAGCGGGCGTTAAGCACTACCAAAAAAAAAAAAAAACACTCAACCCACCCAGCTGTAGAAAAAGTTCCCACGCCGGTCCTGGGAAACGAACCCAGTGGCAGGTACACTACTACTGCCGTAATAGGACGGACAAAAGTTATGCCCGACGTGTGGCTGGACCCCACGAACTGAGATTAAGGGTGTCATGCTCTACCGACTGAGCTAGCCATATAAAACTTATACTATGTAGTATACGAGGTACGTCCAGAAAGTAAGTTCCGTTTGTTAATAAAATTAAATTGTGTACAGATACAGAATAATTATTTATTGCACAAAATTCTACAACTCTTAAACTACTTTTCCACATAATTTCCGAGATTTTGCAGGCATTTGTCATAGCGTGGCACAAGTTTTTGTATACCTTCTTCATAGAAGTTTGCCGCCTGTGTCTTCAAAAAGTTGGAAACGTTTTCTTTCAGCTCTTCGTCATTGTTGAAGTGTTGACCGTCAAGGAAAGACTTGAGATGTAAGAACAGATGAAAGTCGCTAGGAGCGAGGTCAGGGCTGTACGGAGCATGGTCAAACACGTCCCAGCCAAATCCCTGCAGGAGGTTTTTCGTCACATTTGCAGTGTGTGGTCGTGCGTTGTCGTGAAGAAAAACAACACCTTTTGACAGCAATCCTCAGTGCTTATTCTGTATTGCGCGGCGCAATTTCCTAAGTGTCACGCAATAAACATCTGCTTTGATTGTTTGACCACGCGGTAAGAAATCAATGAGTAACATGACTTTCCAGTCCCAGAACACTGTGCACATCATTTTTCGAGGTGTCAAGATTTGTTTCGGCTTAACCTTTGCTGGGGATGAAGTGTGCCTCCATTCCATTGATTGCCGCTTACTTTCAGGGGTGTCGTAAGAAACCCAAGTCTCATCTCCTGTGACTATCCGTGTCAGAAATTCTTCGCTGTCTTCATCATAACGGGTTAAAAACAGAAGTGCACTGCCCATCCGTTTTGTTTTGTGTTGCTCAGTAAGAATCTTTGGTACCCAACGTGAGCAAAATTTACGAAATTTCAGTTTTTCGGTAACAATTTCATGAATTAGTGATCGTGAGCTTTGGGGAAATTCCATAACGAGAGCACTACTTGTAAACTTGCGGTCTTCCTGGATATTGTCATCAATCACGTGAACCAGTTCTTCTGTAACCAAATATGGACGCCCACTTCGTTCTTCATCGTGCACTTCACTACGTCCTTCATTGAACTGCCGGACCCATCTTCTCACCATTGAATCACTCATCGCATTTTGTCGTAAACTTCGAAAATTTGCAGATAAATTTTAATTGGTTTCACTTTCCTAGCATTCAGAAAACGAATCACAGATCTAATTTCACAAGCAGCGGGATTTTCAATCAACACCGACATTGTAAACAAGCACAGCAAAGCGTATGTGGCTGACAGCGATCTCAAAATAGCGCACGTTTCTTCTCCTTGATACAGAGCGTCTACCGCGCATGTGCGGAACTGCGATCGCAGCGCTGCAGCGGAGATAAATTGAAACGGAACTTACTTTCTGGACGTACCTCATATTTTGGAACATATTTTATTTACCTATGTTTTGATTAAGAATGGTAATAGAGGAAAAAGTGAAAAAATGGACATTATTGATCATAAAGCGAGTTTTGTCCGTAATATTAAGAAGAAACAAAGTCGAAAACGCAGGAACATGATATATTCTATCATCAGTTATTTACCTAACACATTTAAGCTTTACGCGTGACAACAACGCCATGATGCGAACTGAGGAATGAGCGAATATTCGAACGAGCAAATGCTCATTTTTTCAGGAGAGCGGTTTGAAGCAGAAACTCAATCATATCTCAGTATATTCGTTGCTGCTTTAGGTTCAAAGAAACGAACGACTCTCGGCATGTAACATAGTAAACGAACGTATAAAACGATTGCAAAACTGCAGGAACATTTTTGGAATTGAATTTCTAAAACCCTTAACGATTTAATACTTTTTTTTTGTTAGTGTTTAACGCCCGCTTTTACTGTTCTGGCACCGCAGGCTATGACACTGACGATACATGAAGATGGAGCCGCGGAGGAATGAGATGGCGGGGGAAACCAGAGAACCCGGAGAAAACCCGCCCCTACGCCGCTTTGTCCACCGCAAATCTCACATGCGGTCGCTTGGGATCGAACCCGGGCCGTCTAGGTAAGAGTCGAATGGTCTGACCACTCGGCCACGGCGTGGCTTGATTTAATACTTGAAATTCCTTTCCTCTGTGTGGTTTAATGGGGTACATTATATTTTATATATCTTAAGCGATATAAACAATTTAAACTGGATTTAACATTTCGTACTACAAGTGCCAACACCACGTTTGAACTCGGTTCCAGGAATTCCCTAGCAGTCTCCTTCTGATTGCAAGGGAATGCCTACATAAGGTAAGATGGGGATTCACCTACATGTAGCGCGCGCTATTGATGCACGGTGTGTAAGCTACCATCAGTATTGCCAGGCTTTAGGACTAACTCGATGGCACAAGTAATTCAGAAATATCGTATTTGTAAATAAAATATGAAGATAAAATGAATTAAATAAATTAAACGTGTAAGATATACATGTAATACAAAGGAATAAAAAGCATATTTTCCAAACTGCTGAAATATTATGCTTGGTAATGTAACATGCACGATGTGCATTATATGTAAAATAAAATACTTTTTTAACCACTGGAAATGTAGCAATTAACTCAAATATGAAGTGAGAATACCTTCTTACAGTGGAAAAGAAATAAGCATTAGCATTAAGGTTCTATTCCTAGTTCTGATAACCTTCAGGTTTCTCGCATAGTATATTAGAACTACTGACAGCCTCAAGCAGGACGGCCTCTTCAGTTCCTCTGCTTTAAGTTGCCGTCCCCATGCCGTGCTCGCTAAAGTGTCTCGCTTTGGTGCTTCATGGCGCACGGGATCGTGGGTTGGAGTCCCGCCTTGGGCATGGGTGTTTGTATGTTTGTTGATGTGTGTCAAAGTATGTGTATTTGGAATCAAATAAGTCAGCAAAGGAAATGTAGGAAAACTGAAAAAAAGAGGAAAAATGACAAAAATAAAAGTTGAAACACGAGAATTTGAAAGAGAGCGCACTACTGCTGGCTCCATTGTAGGTAATTATTGACTGCCTAATCCTAAGCCTTACCACTTCCATACAACATTCTGAGTTATTTTCCATGACGATATTGTAGCTGTTTTTATACAAAGTTATTCGTTATTTATTTTTTATCATCAAATGGGACTTTGATTCTTTTTTTATGTTTATAGTAAAAATGAAAGACATAAATTGTAAAGAAGCTGAAAAATGACAGTTCCATTATATAAAATTCGTCCTGCAATCCTGTCAAACGCAAAGCTTTACACACTATTGGTAGATGGCGATAATATAAATATGTCATACATTAAAGGGATTTTAGAGCTCTACGTGCAAGATACACTGGGGGCTGCGGCAGCTCTTTCCATGATCTGTGAAATGCATATAGTTTGTCTCCCAAATTTCAACGCTTACAGTTCATCAGCGAAAAATAATTTATGTACCAAACATACCACTTCTCGTGCACCAGATTGCAAAGATTTCCTCATCTTCCAACGCCAGCTTGGAACATTACAAAAGGCAACAGAAAAAAACAGCGCTAAACACGTAATACACATTTATATATTTACCTTCAATAAAAAGTACTATATCTAAATCAACAACACTAACACTGGCCACAATAAATTTGGCTGAACCTAGGCAGTAGCGCATAGCTGCGCACGATCCTTGCCACCCTCTCTTACAGAGTGAGGTAACGAGAAATAGGTCATGTTATAAGTTAAACAGAAGTGGTGTAAGGTGCTATGCATAACACGGTGGAGATGAATATTAAATTAAATTATTTCTTTGTTAGCGAAAAGTTTTAACTTTGTTAACAGTATTATATCAACCCCACCGGTTTGCCGGAATTTCGTCACGCAGGATTTATTTTATATGCCGGTAAATCTCTGACATGGAGCACGCTTATAAACCAAAACAGTCTTGGTCGGGTTTGAACCCACGACCTTGGACCAGAAAGCCAGCGCATAAACCAACTGAGTCACCCAGGCCGAAATGAAGGTGAAAATGAACGTCAAACGAGTAGAGTCACCATAGTGAGGTTTCCAACTGAGAATACAAATCTGTGATTAGTGTTGGAATAAAATCTGGGACTCCAGGAATGACACTAAGCATGCTGAAAATAAAGACATGGTACAGTTCATATGTTAGTTTTTTTAAGATTTGCTTTTCTGAAATGAAATTCCCGATTGACGATGGAACACTTATAATTTCCATCCTTTCCAATTATTTAACACTCCTATCTTTGCTTATGTATCTTCAATATATTGTAATTTTACAATTTGCTAACATTTATCCCATGGAAAAAAATGATAGTGATTAATAGCCACAAGACGACTCACAGAATTGGGTTCCACCTCCCGGTTTTCCGAACAATAGCGTTCCGAAGTCATCAGTCATGACGGCGGGCCAACAACCACATAATGTTGGTATGAAATGAGCGCGCAGCTCATGCTATGGCCTGGAGGTCGGAACTTCCCTCTGATTCACCACAGTTCACACAGTTCTGCATCTTCACGAACATATATCACAATTTCTCGAGCAAAGTGTTTGAGAAAGTAATTTGAAAATACTGGTAGCAGAGGAAAGCGCGAAGAACCGAAACGTAAATAAGGCTGAAGGACGAATAGTATAAGAAATAGAAAGACTAATTTTATTCTCACAGAAGTGGGGGTATTTCTACAAGAAAGGTCATAACGTAGATATTTTCCAAATGTGCAAACTGCAATTATTTAATACAGTGAAATATGCATTTTGGAACGAAGGAGATATCCTTTGGTTTTATTTAAAATGATAACAAATTAAGGTGCTGGTTTTAAGGGGATAATATAAAAGGTAGTTGAACATACGGAATTACACCTTAAGCGAGTTGAATTACCACTGCTCTTAAAGAATTCAAATGTTTTTCCAGAAATTTATCTAAATTATTCTATAAATCATGGAAATTATTTCAATGCCCGTTTGTTTTAATAACCTATGTGGTTGAGTCTGTAAAAAAGATTTCATTCAGTAGAAAAATAAGAAAACTTTGTCTTAAAACAAGTGAATTCCTGTACCTTTTTCTCTAATACTACTTGCAATACATAATCACACTTTTGCATGCTTATTCTTAGTATAATCAGCTGTCTTCTGAACCTCAATTATTTAGCTATGATACAATTTCAGCAGAAATAAAAAAAACAAAACATTATTTGCAAATTCAAGAAAGTAAAAATATGGAAAATTTGCAATGTTGCTGCTTTCTTAATATAATCAATATTATTCTATAACATCACGATTGAAGGTAATAAAGTTCAACTAAATGTAGTATATATGCGCTGAAAATTTCAACCTTCCAGCTCTCATACTTTCTGAGAAAAAGTTACATGAATATCCAAAAATGTTGTTTTGAGAAAACTGAATTTAAAGATACAAATGTTCTAAAAAGTAGCATTGCACAACGACTTTAAAGAAATACATACTGCCATTTAAATTAGATTTTAATTCGTTAAAATCCTCTTAACCCCCCAAAAGTATATATTTCTAAAACTAGAAATAACAGAGGTTTTATTAATATCAAAAACAAAACAAAAAACAAAAAATATTATTCCTTGTCATTTCAGAGTACCTTATGTCCATAAGGACACTCTGTACAAATTCCCAGAAAAAAGTTACCTTAACCACAGCATATATCAAGCATCCTATCTCCTCTACCACCATGCCATCTGACTAAACATGGAATACTACTTTGTGTGTCTTAGAATGCAGCATTTTGGACAAGCACAACAAAAATAATGATAATAATGATGGTTATAGTGATGACAATAATAATAATCATAATAATAATAATATTACTACTACTATTACTACTACTGCTGATACTACTACTACTACTACCACCACTACTACTACTACTACTACTACTACTACTACTACTACTACTACTACTACTACTATTACTAATAATAATAATATTAATAATAGAGTTAATGATAATAATTTCACTATAATGATATCGCTGAGTGAATGAGTTATCCAAAGTTAGATTTGCTTTATTACAGAAGGGTAGCGTCAAGTAGTATGTATATTTCTGTTGAGATTTAGTGAGTGTAACTGATTTTGCCTCTTTCTAATGTTTGTATACTAAATATGCATTTAGGGATATTCATTTTCCTAATGGTGTTAAACATTCACTTTATCCGTTAAATCAGTTTACGCACATTAGTTCCCAAAATATACAAAACATACGCTAATCTAAGCTCTAAATTGCAAATTATACAAGAAGAGCAACAGTTCAGCTTCAGGATGAAGAAAAGCGTAGGGAATACATTTGAAGTGTTACAATCGGAAGATGTTGAAGAGAGAAAAGCAAATGCTTTTGCGAGGAACTTGTGAAAGAGGAGAAGCTTTTGAAAGAGTAGATTGGAACAAGCCAATTTGAATTGTAAGGGATTGAAAAGTGAGACTCTGTGTAAAACGATTAATTACAGTCCGGACTATGAGACCTGACAGAGGAAATCAAAATAGAAGAAACAAACCCAACAAAAGGCATAAACCTCATTACCCAAAGTTTGACACGCAGTGGAGAATTAGTGTGGTATTATTTGCGAAGAATAGAGGAGTGGCGATAGATGAAATATGTAATATTTTCCAAAAACGTTGCACTGTCAGCAGAAAACTAGTTACTCGAACTAATGACAGCATTGAAAAAAGTTGAACCTAAATGCAGAAAATATAAAACCTAGGATTAGCGGAACGAAAGCCAACTTACGAAGTTAAAGTTTGACATGCCATAACTTCAGATACTAGGAAAGTACCTTACGTAGTAACAAGAGTTTTAACAGCAAATAAAACCCTTAATATACAGAAACGTGTTCTGGCACCTCTCAGGGAATACTAAAGAAAATAAATTAAAATAAGTAAAATAAAAAATAAACAAAAAAAAAGTCAATGTGTGGTGCATGGCGTGGAAAATTGGACATTGCTGAGGAGTGAGGAGAGCGACTGGAAGCATTTAATATGCGGATGTGAAGAAACATGAAACATGTAAAATAAGCCGACAAAATAAGTAATTTAACTATTTGAAAAAGAGTGAACAACGATGGAACTACACACTGCCCGTTACACTGCGACAGCACATTAAAATATGCATTGGTGGAGAAAATAGGGAATAGGAGAAGAGCCTTCGTATTAAACACTTGTTAAGTTAAGGGTTCATTTTAACAACATTAAAAAAAAAACGTAAAGAATGCAGAAAATTGGATATCTTGTGGTATTGCGCAGGAAACTGCGATATGCGATGTTAACCAAATGGTATAAAATGTGTGTGTGTTTTTTTTTTCTTTTTTTAATGCATTACTGTTTTCAAATCTTATAGCTCCTTAAACAGAAAAGCATTTTTGGAAAACCAAATTTGATATAAAATGTTTATTTGAAGGAGAAATAACGAAATGGTTGGTTATTTTCAATTTAGTGGGATTATAAGAACATTTTAAAACCCACAAGCTTTAAAGTAAGAACTAGCATTTTATTAGATTCTGGTGTTCTGCGAAAAAAAGAAAACTACCTAGACATTTTCCATTTAAAACTTATTTTATGAGGAATTTCATAGCTAGGGATAGCATCTTGGGGACCAATAGTGGGATATAATTGAAGTTAGCGCAGCATGGTATATAGTTGTGCTGTGTTGACAATACAGTGTGTACATAGTTGTATTAATAGAAGGAAAATGGGACAGTGGCTGCATGATAGACTGTGATGTTTTCACTAGCAGTAGAAGACGATTGGGGTTGGGTGGGTGGTAAACATACATATGTAACACTGATTTACGGGAACTAACAATTTTAATATATATTATATATGTATATAGATATATAATGAATCGCCGAAATGTATGCATGCGCGTCACTTCCGAAAGACTCCACCAAATTGAACAATTCTTTTTTTGTTGTGTTCGTTGCTCTAGATGGTCGTAGTGCTGCTCTATGTTTCTTCCCAATTCAATGCTAAAGGAATGCACCCAGTTATGGAGTCAATGACGCAAGACAACAGTGAAAATCAAATACATTTCTTATGTATTAACTATCGTTCCCTTGGTTACATCGTTTAACTAAAGTAATAAGTATATTTTTGTTGTAATGCTTTAAAATGAACAAGTTATAAACAATACACATAACCAATAATCCTTCTTGGAATCTGAAAATGGCGGAGAAATAACGGGATCCGAATAGTAAACAGTTTTAGGTTAACTTCCTATTGCAGATGTTGGTTATTTGAGGTTATGTGGTACATGAGCTAGCTAAAGGTGATTTCATCAGAACATGAAGATACCCCGTCACCATCACACTGCTATTGCATTGTTTTTAATACATTTAATCGGTAATTTTTTGGGTTAAATGGAGAGATTAAATACACAAAGCTATCATCAAATTTAATAAAAACTTATCAATTGTCCAGCCAGGTCTACCTGCTCTTTAGTTATGTCATTGTTAGCCTTAAAAGTAACTGTTTTGACATAACAGAAAATAAAGAAAGAGGTGCAAAACATAAGGAGTAAAGGAAAGAAACATTTTGGAAGAAGCATGAATGTTACTTTGTGACTTTCTCCTTAATGTAATTCATTATCTATTTTAGCGTTTACCTGCCACACTATGGAAGCGCTGCCATTATTTTAATTGTGCCAACGACATCCTTGCTTACGCACCCTGTTAACTGCATATGTCATCCTTTACAAACCACCTTATGGGTACGCTGACTTCGTCCTTTTTGCAATACCAACTATATATGCTACATTGCGCAGATGATTGCGCTTTTCAGATGCAAAGGCATTATTAGTCATTGGCAATGGGAAAAATCCTGTTGACACTTCTACTGGCCTCATTTCGTTTCTACTAAATTTGTGTCACTTCACAACATCAAAGGAAGAATTAATGTCCAAAGTGTTCCCAAATATTGGTGTAAATTACAAATGCTTTGTTGAGAGATCGCACCATTTTAGCAGCAACTAATAAGAATGTAGATGATTTGAATGTAAAAATTCAGAGTAAACTTAATGCATTCATTTAGGTCGATCGATTCCATTACCGATGCAAATGATGTCGTCAGTGGTCTTACTGAATTCCTAAATGCATTGGATTTGCCAGAATTACCGCCACAAAATTTACAGCTCAAGGTTGACTCGGTGATAATTATGCTACGCAATCTCAATCAGCCGAAATTTTGCAACGGAACAAAACCCGCTGTTAAAAAACTATGAATAATTTGATTTAGCTACTATAATGACAGGAAAGTTTAAATGCAAGGATGTGCTTATTCCATGAATACCACTAATACCAACCGACTTTCCTTTTGAATTTAAACGTGTTCAGTTTCCGGTGCGCCTTGCATTCGCAATGACGATAAATCCCAAGGTCAATTAAGTGTGTGGAATATACCTTGAATTGCTATGTTTTTCTCATAGACAGTTGCACGTTGCGTGCTCAACAGTTGGCAAACTATCGGCGCTATTTGTTTTCTCTCCGGAAGGAAAATTGTACAGTGCCAGGCATTACAATAAAGCATAGTCAAATTATTCAATTGCAATTTTGTTTCATTGCATGGTCTTCGTATAAACGGAAGATTTTGTCTCAGTTTTGCATTGGGTACACCAACCATGCGAAGCCGGGGCGGGCAGCTAGTATTTACATAAATTCAATTGTTGTTGTGCAAAGTCATCAGTATCATTATCCGTTTCATTTTTTCTCAAGATACATAAATAACAATACACAACATCGCTCGTAACATTCTCAAATGTGACTCGCTCCGATTGGCATGTGAACAGGCTTTATATTGTGAAAAGCTTCACTCCACATCACAAGATGTGATTGGAGCAAAACGGAAATAGAACACATCTTCAACTATTGGGAAACTACTCAATTAACAATTATACCAGCACCTCGCACATTTCGTATTTCACACATTATTGAAATTCAGTAATTTTTTTCCAAAGATTGTCTTCACTTTCTATTCACACGGTCTAAAACAGGTGTCACGGGGCTCTAATTAATCACTTGCAAAAGTTTATCGAAGGCTTTCAGGGCTCGAGGCATTTCAATATTTGAGCTTCCAAATGTGTGTTATTGTCGTGGATTTATCCACAAAGTTCTTTTGTATGCATTGCAAATCTTCATGCAATCCATTTGGAGCAAGATATTTTACAGTCTTGATTGAAGAGCATGTACTATCATCAAAGGCTTTAATTACCTGTAAAATAGTACTTAATACACAGCATAGTATACTGCTGCGTCGAGCCACGTTCCTTAACGCGCTACTACAGGTTCTTTACATGAGGTGCGTGCAGTCGCCAATGCAGGACGGTCTCTATTCGGAAGGTATGCAACTGGTATTCGCATATGTCCCTCTATCGGTCCCCAAGATGCTATCACTATTCACAGCATTAGAAGTATTATTACACGGCGATTATTTATACCAGAACCGCGGTGTAATTTATAAACACACTACAGCCCCTACCAGATGACAGGGAATTCCCATTGTGTTTCTTAAAATGGCAATTTTAAACACCTTTGATTGACATTTTAAGTAAATGATTACTAAAGTTTCTGTTGTACATTCTTCTTTACATTTAAGTTATTAATGGCTTTGAACTTGCCTTCAAGATGCAGTCCACTCATTTAAAATTGGGATTTTGTTCCATTTTCATGGGTGGAGACTGAGGTTATTAGCTCTTTAAAAATTGAAAGGATTTTGGTCAAAAGAAACAAGTAGGGTGATTTTCAGGAAGTATAGAGCGGATATCCTCTGCTCGACGTGTGTAAAGCCAGAGCACTAGATTGTTGCTCTGATGTTGCCCCTTGTAATTTATTCTTATGTTCATTCCATGTTTCGGGTAAATAAACCCTTACCCAGTATACCAGATTTTTTTACGTTTTTCTTTCTTTATCCCACTCATTTTAATGCAGCTTTAATGATATCTGTATATTAGTTGAGTAATAGAATAGAATTACTCTCGGAGCTTGCTCTTAGAGCATCCTGGAGATCGTAACACTCTTCTATATATGGAGTCGGAAGAGCCTGTCGTGAAGGATATGCATGATAATGCCAAACTTTAAAACGCTTCTCAACAATCACAGATTGGTTAAAGCGTTGGGTAGTTTTCTTAAGGTAGCCATTCCAAATTTTCGTGTGTGTTGAGGCTGTTTTTCCTGAATAAAATTGATTTGACTTTTGATTGTTTCAAAGCCTCAGAACCACTGCTTAATCTAATAAGAGCCGCAATTATGTAATATCCCTCAACTCATGGGCTTGTATTAGATTTATCTCGGCTTAAAACATATAGTTTTACACAGCTAAGCAATATATAATTACAAATTCATGAATGGGGAGCATATTTGGGGTTAATGAATACCCAACTTCACTGCACATTTAGTCGCACGTACTCCTCGAAACGGTTTAGAAAGGAGAAGACAAAACAGAAGGCGAGAGCCGTAGCCTCTCCAGTCAAAAATGGACAATGGATGTACAGACCCCGCTCTTGTCGCTGACGACATTATTTCCCGTAGCACTATTAACTTGTAATCCCTCAAACGATATCTCATCTGCGCTCTCTATTTATGAGAGTTCCATTGGTTTAGTCCCTTTAATGACAACTTTTACCTTGTTTTAAACTCAGAAATAATTCTAAGGCGTACCTAGGCATTCTTGACATCTCCAGATATGCGCCCTTAACTTGTTGAGAGAAATACGCTTATCATGACGTTAAACGAAAAATAAAAGAACGCGTATAAACGTTTACCAAGTTGTAGACAGTCAGGAATATGTTTGAAACATTTAGGTTGGGTGACAATTATGCAACCTCTCCCAGTAGTTATCCTGTCCCCGTTTCCCTACGTGACAAACGTATATATTGACCATGAAGAATTGAGCCAGGTGACTTAGGCAATTGATCTGGGACTGGCATTCGGGAGGTCCTGGGTTTGATTCACGCGGTCGTCCTCTCTGATCTATGGTTTCTTTCGGGTCTTTTTTCGGGTCACTAGGGGAATGCTGGGGAGGTTTTCTCATTTCCCCGAATTTACTGTGTCTTCATTTCATCCAACCGGTCTCTTTTAGGGTTGTAACTGTCGGCGCTCTTCTGTCGTGGTTAGTATGCTTTGAATTACGGCTCTCGGCCGATTGAGTCATCTGTAGGGCCCAGGAGGTTCGGGCCAGATCAGGAATGCGGGCTTCTATTACTTCCTGTGTCGAGAAGAAGAAGTCTTCATGGTGGCTTTTTCCCCGTGGTCCGGTTTCGACCGCCCGTCCATAATACTCTCATATCATCCTATCCTCTTGGAGTCTAACGTACAGTTAGCCGATTCCGGCTGCAGTGTGGAACCCCCTCAAAAATGACACATACACACACAACACAAGCACACACACACACACACACACACACACACAAACCACCGGTGAACCTCAGATTAATACCCTCTAATAAAATTCGAAAATATATTAAAATCCATTAGAAACGGAACCTTTGTTGTTATTATGTTTGTATACTGCTTCATATAGTAACAAAAGGAAGTATGCAGATGTTCCTTCCGGATTGCAGCCAATTCTTTTAGAAAACGATTCGATGGTGGCCATAGTGGGGGAGATTTCAATAATAAAGTGAGCAGCATTTGAGAATGAACAATCTCCTTCAGGGACTTGTAAATTTTTTTCGGTCGAATATCTTAAAATGTACACACACATAAAATCTAAACGCAGAACATTTAGGTAAGTAATTTTATCGAAGTTCAGAATTGAGAGTTTACGGAAATTCTCAGGCGAATACTACTACATTTACTGCATTCTTTTGCTCACACGAATAGCCACGGTCATTAAGGCATGGAATCGTGAACAGCAGGTCCGCGGTAGAAATCCTGCCAGTACCAATCTTCATTAACTGAGGATTTCTGCAGGCTTTCCTAAGACCTCATAACGGACAAATGTTTGGGGAGTTACCCTAAACTAAGGCTTTAAACGTTACTTTTGGAATTCCATTTACCAAACATCATTTTATTTTAATAATCATTAGTATCGCCCCATAAGTGGTCGTAGTAAGAGTGGCCGTTAAATATCTCTCAAAAAGAAAAACTGCAAGCCTTTTATTTACAAACATTAGCACCAATTGGTTTGTGAGTAGAATATTGGAATACTGAGTAAAGGAGCTGTTTATATATTTCTGTCTCTCTGTGGTGTTAACACCCCTTGTAACATATACCAGGTTTTCAAGAGGGTGAATAAAATAGACGAAGTGGTGCACACATTCCAGATGACCCAACTGCATCGTATTTGGTGCGTTTAAAGAGTCGCACAAATCAGCGGGGCTATTTCAAAATAAAACCCACCGATAGAGAACCGGGTGGGAGTTTTACTCCTCGCAATGAACGCGACCTGCTCACCCACTCTGCTGATAGCAACAAGTATAAGTAAGGACCACTCTGGCCGGTACACCACTGGCAGGATTTAACTTGAAATTACCCTGCTACGTTCTACAACACTTTTAACGTATCTAGAGATATTTGCATACATCAAATACGGGGTAGTTGGGCACGTGGTTTGTCCAGTGTACACTGGGTTTAGAGTTATTCAGCATTTTTGTTTTTGACGATAAATGGAAAGGTTGTTGAATTAAAACACAGAAAATGTTGTGTGCGTTTTACATAACTTTGAAATGATGTAGGCATATACCTGTTTTTTCGTGAATTTTAATTTGTTTCATACTTTCCAGAATAAAAATATTTGTATCGATAATTAGTATATTTACAATATTTTATCGATAAATAGGATATATGTATATAAGTAGCATAGAAAATATACATTTATTTCAAATTACAAAAATAACACTTTAATTTAACATTTGCGTCTTCATACCGTGAAGCTAGAAGTTCTGAAGGTTTAGAATTTCATAGAAAAGATGTTAGTAGTTAAAATACTCACAATATACTAAAGTAAGGTACAAAGCAAGAAAATAACTTGTTTCTAGATTTCAGGTTGATAGCAGATCTAACAGCAGAACTTTAATCAAAAGGAAAACCTGCATCTCACATTATTTAATCCCGAAATAACTCGCTGGGAGCCAAACGTGAAATGTTAGATAGTGGTCACTATTGATATAATAAACATAAAAGCTTTAGATCTTTTCTTGAGCCTTCAAGACTAGTTACTAAATCAGGAATCTATGATTTAGATAATATAATAGCAGTATTTAACTAAGTGCATTTAAAACTATGTAATTATTATGATTATGATTACTATTACTATAATTGTTACAAGGAAGTTCCTGTCATTATTGAATAGCTAACCCATGGTAGTAACGGTAACAAATTAGATGTAGTAACAACACTCTTGACATTGAAAACAAAAGCTGAGTCTTACCACTTTTACTGTGAAAAGTCTCAATGTCCTTTTGCTACGGTTATGACATTTGACAGTGAGAAATTTTCCTCTACATGTAACTTAGTTGTAAGACAGGACAGCTTTGGAAAACGAAAATGTCACAACTTGTATGTTGCAGTTTGGTGATATCTGATACAATCTATTTGATTCTATTGATGATATATATTTGAAATAAAAGGCTTGAATTTGAAAATAAGGGGTTGTAACATTAAGGTTATCTTAGTCACCTGTCAATTTTCATTTCAGTCATGGCATCGAACTCAGACCTTGCTATTTAGAAAACCGACATGATACCCTATACTAGGAATTGAGACAAATACGTTAGCTGCTGTCTGATACGAAGAATACCATAAACTACGTTCAGTATTTGCTTGTTTTACGAACAAATTAGATATATCAGTTCATCACAGAGGGCCCATAATATGGAAATAGTATCTATTATAAAGTAAGAAAAGAACTCGGGCCAGCTTTATTCATTCACTGAGGCATGATAGAGGAAGTCTCTTCTTATGGGACATAGCTTCAACAAAACACCTTTTCTTTCAGACCAGAGCGTCTGCAATAGTTATTCTTCCCTCGTCTTCTTTTCAGTGAAACGATAGGTTCGCGCCTTTTGAGCCCTTGGCTCTCGTGGTTAAACTAATAAAGCACGAACAAGAAATGAAGTAAAATGTAAGGAGAAAGGGAAAGCGGAAGATCGATGCCGGGAATCAAATTAGGGCCCTCTGCGTGACAGCCGTGAATGTTAGGACCAGCATTCCCACGGTCCACTTCTGGTCGGTAAAGACCGGTTTGACTCCCTTGCGCATAGTCTAACCTCCTGTGCAAGCATTACATTTACTGGCTACATTCGATATTGTTTAGGATCCTTGCCCTTGATCTTTTAATGGCTTACTACTGATACTCGGACAATATCGCATACGTTTTAATTTATTTACGTATTACTCTCACGTTTGTAACATTTAACTTGACTAACATATTCCTAAATGTTTTGAGGAACCTATCTAGAAATAAGCTAACATATTTTGCTAACTTGTGTATATTCTTAACCCTTTCACTGTAAACAATGCATATATCCTCACAAACCCGTTTTATTTCTTATTGATCATATGTATTTCGTTTTGGTTTCTTCTTTTGTGGCTACAGAGTATTTTGGAATGAACAGGCCTGGAACCATAGGGAAACTGGCCATTTTAATTCACTTTTCTTAAGGTTTGTGCGTTTAAAACCTAGGAGAGTCAAAAGCTCACTTTTATGTTCTTGCAACGCACAGATGCATTGATATGTGTGTGTTTTTTTTTAAATATTTAACGTTAAAACCATGCCACTAATGGAAAACGAGCTGAAAACTGCAATTACTTAAAGCAAAAATTAGAAATTCTACTTTCGCACGTCACTGTTTGAATGGGAATACATTTGAAATGGATTCATATAATGAAATAATTTGGAGCACGATAATAAACGACCTTGAAGTAGTTTAATGATTATTAATTATGTAGTTCATTGATATTACTGATGCATTAAATAGACATTTCTATTACGAAGTTAAGCGCACAAAGTATGGTAATTTGCTTATGTGGACACGCCACTTTAACATACGAGATAACACGTGTATTACAGTTGTGATACAACGAGGATGATGCTGAGCACAATGCTAATAATTGCCTAAATAATAAGTAGCACTGCTTTGTTAGAGTATGCCTTTAACCCTTCAGTCGTGACATTACATGCTGTAATGTGATTACTCACGTGCTGGTCGTTTGTCACCCATTTTATATTCCTTATTTCTCGATATTCTGTCAATAAGGATGGTTTTGTGTGCTAAAGAGTATATTTTACTTGTATACAAAAATAATGATGTGTGAAAATGAAAGTTATGTGCATATGTATCCATATATCACAGTGAATAAGATAACATATATATGAATAAGATCTTTCAATGTTTAAGCTTTTAAAAGGAGTTTAGAACATGTGCTTTCTGTGAAAAGATACTCAGAGGTCTGTACCTTCTTCCAACCTTCTTAGATACCGTCTGTGTTGTTAGAATTTAACTCCAATATTTGTTTATAACTCATTTCTTCGTAACATATTATGAGAGCTATCGGAATCACCTTATTTATTTTGGAATAACACAAAAGAAGTGTTCTGCTCTTATCAGGTCAAATAAAGACGGTTTCATAGCCTTTCGTTTCAGTATTATCAAATCCTTTTGAATTTCCTTTTTGTTTTTTGTTTGTTTTTTTTTCACAGAGAAACCACACAACTCACAGAGTTTTATTTCGGACTTTTAATAAGGGGAACACTGCTAAACCAATTATTATTATCATGATATTCCGATTACTTCCTCAAACTAGTTCAGTGAATATTATGATGACATCTCTTGCACAGTTACTATGTTCAAGTTTCCTGGTGGTGTTGGTGGTGGTGATTTTGGGGCAGTGGCGGTGGTTGCAGGACAAAATACACAGTATAAAGTAGATGGAAACGTTCCTAACGAAATGACGATTTTAAAAGATTTAAACACCAATCAAATAAGCATTAAGAAACTATAAAATACAGAGAATAAAATTTATTTTACATAGTTATCAAGACTTTGCAGAAACTGTAGCGTAAAACAGCAAGCGGTTAACAGTTGTCGACCAAAAGCACACAGAAGCATAAAACTTGAACTGCATAAGCTACAACTACACACTGAAGCTGAAATTGTTGTTTTTGCCTTCTTTAGAAGGTACACTCAAAGATATTAAAATACGCCTGGCGCTGTGATTTTGCTAAAAATGTGAACGTTTGATGGTGACTCAGGTCTAACCACGATTTTCATTGATGACATTCTGGTACAACATACCACGCGAGCAAGAAAAGGCAAAACCTATTGGGCAATCCATCCCTTCATTGGTCAATTCCGCTCAACCTCCCACAGAACACGTTGATAAGCGTGTGTTATTTTAGTCAACCACGTTACCTTGTCATTAGAGCTTCAGTGCGTAGCGCAGAGAAAAAACTAATCAATGTAGTTTTGTATCACCCGATGTGTGAGATCGAGTATCGTCCAACAGAGAGTTTGGGATCACCAGTTTGCAACTCAGAACTTCATTGTTTACAAGTTACGTTTCATGTCTATCCGCTTCTCTTCGGTAACGTGGCCTGTCCAATACGCTTTTAAGAGCACAGTAAACAGGTGGAAGACATGGGAGGAGTCAGCGACAAGACCCTGTCTTACGATATGTATTTCGAGGCGTATTTTTAATGTATTTGCTTTTTACATGACACCGCCCTCTATAATCCCTTTATGAGCAGTACAACAACGAAAACAAATTTAGTGGTTTACATGTGTCAACCGCACGAATACTGAAAGTTTAAAGATTTTCTCCCACTTTACTAGTGTAATCGGTGATTTTATCCATGTTTAAGAAAGGTAACTATTGCACACTTTGTTAATCGATGCCTTCCATTCGTCATGTTATAATTTTGCATACGTAAGCAAATTCTAGTATAGATCTGGCCAAAGGGGTACTTGTAAGTAATTTTGACTCGCAGGCGCCGCTTTCTCTTCGTTGGCTGCCCATCGCCGCCCTCCCTCTCAACGTGCTGATGAATGGTATAATACGTGTTGCATATTTGAGCACCCCTCCAAAGGAAGAAAATAACTTCCTCTGCTGATCACAAAGTCTGCGAAAGAGCTACTTTCCTTGTCAGACAGCTGTCAGAAAACACCGTTATTCTAAACGGCTGCAATGTTTTCTATTGGAAATAGAGGCAGGTAAACATAGTTGACTACAGCAGTTCTTAGCTAGTGTCAATAACAGGAACCTTAAGGTTTTTCGTAAACGGTTTTAATACAACAGAATTCATAAGTCGCATAATTTCCAAGTGTTTTAGACGTGTTATTATTTTAGAGCACATAAAGACCCCCGCCACTATATTATTGGTATTTGGTAAATTTACTTTGCTTTTGTGATGCAAAAATATAACCTGATTTCAGGATTACTATAATATTTCTAGAAAATGCTTTTTTTTTGTGTTTTTTTTATTTTATTTTCTTTTTGGATGTTTTTTTTTTTAATTCTAGCGTCTTAGAAATAGGAGGTTGTAAGAATATATATTGGTGCAGTGAAATATTCCTTATATAACAGTATATAATAATTAAAATAACACTCTACAGATCCCTTATACCTATAATTGCAGCGAACAGTACAGCATGTGCACGGTAGCGGCAGAGAAAGCAAATTTAACACCCATTACCGTTCCGTGCAGCCTCGGGTCAAACATATGGCAGGCCGATCATAGCCGAAGCCATCCGAGAATTGATGCCGAAGCTCGGCTATTAGAGGGTAATGCCACACCAATCAAATATGCGTGCGTTCTGGGGGGCTACCGAGTACAACACACCTCACATTCCGCAGGGCATCATCCCATTTCCTGGTTGTGGCAAATATAGGGGGATCGACAACAAATCTTTGTTATTTGCGTAATTCTCCCACCCTAATATTCATGAGCTGTGGTTGATTCCATCGCGTGCGTTTTCTTTCAGCACGTGTCGTTACCACAAGCGCGTGCTATGGCACTTTTTGTGCAATGAGGCAGGCAACCTTCCCTTAGGATGACTTGTCAGAGTCACGCGACGGTCCTAGTTTCGAGTCCACTTGCAGAAGCTCACTCCTTAAACTTGTTTAATTTGTGGGTGAAAACATGCTAGTAATTAAATAATTTGTTGTATTTACGTCTACTGCATACTACTGTAAATCCCATTAAAGGTACTTATTTCCTCTGACTGTTCCATTTGTATGCCGTATTGCTTTCGACATGAAAATTGGAATTTCAAATAGTTTTCTATACGATAACGTGTTGTTTATTAAGCAGAATATTTTTCAACATAAGCTTTATAAGCACTACTGGAAGTTAACAACTTGCAATGGGTGGCATTAACTCTGGAAGGGGATGGATTTATTTTAGCACTTAATTTTATAATTTGTTGCAATTTTCTTCTTCTTCTTCTTCTTCTTCTTCTAAAAGGCTTACGCCCTTTGGTTCGATTAAATTCATTATATAATTGATCTCGGCATCGTTTCAAATGCTTTTCTAGTGATCACATTCATGATGAATTATAATACATTATAATAGCTGTTCTATGTATTTAGCATTCTATTTTCATGATCTTTCCAGTTAATTGCGGAAATACTCTGTATACACCTTATGCGAATTTTACAAGATTAACATAGAGAACTTCAATAAACTGCGTTAGGTACTTCAAAACACTTAATTTCAAATATAATAGTAATTTCAGTTAATACAGAGAGCAAGATGACCTAATGTCATCCTTGAACAAGATGACACTTTGTAATGAATAGGACAAAAATCTTAGTGCAATTTTGCTGTTTTAAACCAGCTTTTGTGAAACATTTGAAAACTTCTTTATATTAACTCTGCTTTAATGAAGATTTTACGGAAATTAAAAACTATTTCAGATATCTCTTAGAGCAGACTGAACTATAAATATTTTTACTTATTAAAGTTCATGAAAATGACAACAATCTTTGTTTCGTTTTACTATAATAAGGCTGTTTTTGAGAAAAGTGTAAAAATTGCTTAATATAAACTACATTTTAAATGAAAATTTTACGAAACTTTAAAAGCTTTTCCAATTATTTCTTGGAGGAGGTTGAAATCTAAATTATTTGTTGAATGTTCAAAGTCATTTTGAATTAAAACAACATGCGATATAATTATTCTTATAAGCTTTCGAAATTTCTCTCAGTTCAATCTACATCATTAACCACGAAGTTTGCACAACATGACGACCCTATAAGATAACAAGAAATTCATTTCAGCTGTTTGTTTAATGAGCTTATGGCTTGCTTTCGAAACGGCGGAGTATTAGTTGCAAAAAGGTTGTCTTTATTAATTTCGAGTAACTTGAAATTTCATTTACGGTGAATCATATCGCAATGCGGCAGTTCTGGCAAGCATTTACCGAGAAAGATTTCTATATAGACGAACACCACCTCATTGGATATTTGCTTTCATCTGTCAAAGAATTCTATATACAGGAAGCATGTTTCATGTTGAAGTAATGGACAAAGAAATTTTATACATTAGGAAGCAGAAATTCTTGACTTAATGGAAGAAAATTGTGAGACAGCAGCCATGGTATAGTTTGCACTATTAGCGTATCCTAGGACTGTTTTGAGAACATTATTTTATGTTCATGTCCTGCTTTAATCAGGTTTACACAGATTTTTATAATTCACAAAGAAAGATTTCTCAAGTTTCCGTTTACCTTTATAAATAACTATTCTTATAAATAATAATAATTTGCGTAATATTGTAAATGCTTATTAGATTCCGTATTCTATATGATACTTAAGCTAGATTAAACCCCTACATGGCTTTTTGCTCATTTGCATACCGTCAGTGTTTGTTTATTCGTTCCCATAGCAGTAAAAGCTGAAGATTTTAATGTATTTTAAAATTTAACCCGATGAATGCAAAGTGAATTATCTTAATTTTCCTGTGTTGCAATATATTTTGAAAATATTTATTAAGAAAAAACGCTAAAAATTGCATGTTCTTTCATAATTTGAAAGGATGAACATACGTCATTTTCCACCTAATACAATAGAGAAGTGTGAATTCTATTAAGAATGTTGCATTTTCAAGGTGTGATAAAAGGCTAATATTTGAAATATATGGTTTATGTGTATTAGGTCTCACATTTATACCTTGGTCTCCAATTTTAAAAACCAGTAAGCTACACTCACTACCAAATTTCAGTTAGAAATTTCATTTTCTGCAGGGTATAGAACCAAGTGTTTTAGTCTCTGAAAAAGATTCAAATATTTTCTTCTAGTAATATTTATAATTTAAGAAAAATTCTACGAATACTATGATAGGAACCACATATCAGTTTATTAATCATATAATCTTATTCTCAAGTTTATTTCTCTATTTTTTTCCATTTTATGAAAATAAACATATGTATTTATAGAATGTAAAATGTCTGATGTGCTCCATTCACAAGACTTTCTGTATGTATTCTGTAAACAAACTATTCCTACTAAAGATTCTTCTTCTTCTACATCATGCTAATCGAGCAAAAGATTAGCAGAAATTATATTTATAACTTGTTTCCTTGTAAGCAGGATGCAAATAAGGGAATATCTAAGCTAAAGTGAAAGACGAATCTTTTAAAAGCTATCGCTATAGGATTGTCACTACATTCGGTTCTCTTTCCATGGTCAGGAGCAAAACAAAAGAGATATGAAATGAATGAGGACTACCGGTTTGAGAGAAGTTTAAGTATTTCAAGGTTAAAACAAATAACATGGAATACCTCTGAAATTGTTAGCTCCACAAAACGCTGTAAAGGACATAAATTACGTGTTTTAACGAGAAGTACTTTTATTGGCAGTAGGTACTATTTGACCATCTCTTTACGGTTTACCAGTTATTCAAAGTTCATTCGGAATGAAAAGGACTTCAGGGGCTATTCCCAAGGAATTCAGGACCTATTTTTTACCATTTTAATATAGGGCATTTTGATCGAAATGGTTAGAGCCATTTTTAGAAAATCCAAATATTTGTAAAGATATTCCATGTAATTGGCAGTTTCGTGTGAGGATTTTCCAGAAATTCTTCTTGTTTCACCCTTGGAAGATACTAAATTAGTGTGATATCTAATAATATTTTTAGTTATGCTGTCCACTGACACACACACGCTCACACGTAACATTCTCTAAAAATACCTTTTGTATTGATCAGTCCTCAAAACATGTATTGCCAATGAAATCTTGGTATCCAAATTTTCGGTGGATACAATACCTTCTCTATCTACTATGGACATTGTACATACGCGTAAGAGAAAGTAGAAGCTTGTTGTATTCCATTTTCATGGCATTTATTGCCTGTTCTACACAGTATTCTCACCAAAGATTGTTGTATTTATCTACATTATGCTAATCGAAATAAACAATAGCAGAAATTGCGTTATTACTTGCTTCCTTGTAAGCAGAAGGAAATAAGGGAATACACCAGCTAAATCGATACTCAATTATTTTAAAAGCTTGTCGGAATGTGAAATAACTTTAATTTCCTTCTCATTGCATGGCCAGGAGTAAAAAAGAGATATGAAACCAGTGATTGAGAAAGGTTTAAGTAGTTTAAAATTGAAATCCAATAACAAAAATATCTCGGAAACGGATAGCTCTACAAAACATGTATATGTCATAGTTGTGTGTTACGAGATCTATATTATTTGTGCAGTAAGTTTCTGTATTTCTCTTACGGTTTACCAGTTACTCAAAAGTAATTCAGAATGAAGAGGTCTTCAGAGGCTATTCTCAGAAATTTCAAGATATACATTTCGTTTGTCATGAAAGCATCTTAAACATTCGTTTCGTTGAATTTCGTAGTCGGCTTACCTTCCCCGTATTTAGGACTGATATCCCCATGGGACTTACAAGCGAACGCTTAGAGATCAGAAGCCTATCGGGGAGCCAAGAGCACCAAACCATATAATAGAGAACCTGGAATGAGTGATCTTAAGCATATGGTACTTTAGTAAAAATCGTTAGAACCATTTTTGAGAAAATATAAAATGTCAAACAATGATCAATAAAGAGTAGTTGGGGTGAGGAACTACTCTGAAGATGTTCGTGTCGTATCACTGGAGGATACTGAACTTAAATACGATGTTTAGTATTTAATCGACCATTCGTTTCTGAATTATGCTGTCCAAAGTTGCTCACAAGGTTTTTTCTCCAAAAAGATTTTTTTAATCAGGGGTCTTCGAAATATTATTTCCAGTAAAATCTTGATATAGAATATTTCAGTAGAATACAGTACTTTCTCTCTACTTTGTGTTGCACATTGTACATTCATGAAAGAAGAAGTAAAAAAGGATTTTGATCTGAGAACTAAATGTTCGCATTGAATATATAACGTAAACAATATACAATTATTTATGGATGATGAATTTAGTCAGCTTTAAATAATTGTTTCAAAATATAGAGCATTGTCTATAGTATCTGCATGTTAAACAAACCCAGTTTTTAACTGTTGTAAATGGCTTCTGAAACCTGCAAATATTAATGCTTAACAGGTTTGATTGGCAATAAGAAGAGCAAAAGTTAACTACTACACTTCATAATAATTTAGAAAATAAGCGAGAAATTGCCATAATTCAGGGGGAAAGTGACAAATTTTGAAAGAGAGAAGAAACCTATCAGCTGTATGGTGAGAAATAGAAATCTTAATTGAAATACATAGAAAATTACATAGAAGTAAATAAACAGTATCAAGTAGTTTGAAAATCCCCATAATGCAGTGAGTAATTGCAGTATATGCCTGAAGCGACACAGTTAAAATGCATAAAACATCTGATGTGCTATATTTGCGTGACTTACTTTAACCTCCGTCGTCTGTTAGTGGGTATAGAAACTGTTTTTCCTAAAGCTTCTTTTCCTCTCTGCTTTATTTCAATGAAGTAAAGCTCTGAAGAAATAGCGACAGCACACATGCCGTTATAGGTATAATGGGAGCAGTAATAGTCAAATGTTTAAGAAATGGACGCCATATGCTAGTGTTAAAATTGCGCACTCTTTCCATGCAACCGATGAAAAACTGAAATTGGACAGGACTTAAGAGAACAACGAAATATTGAAAAACCTGAGAATTAATAACCGATATTTTGGAAATGACTTATTTCCCAAAAGCGATTGTTTCAAATAAGTTGCATGCGCTATGTACGTTTTTGTACTGTATGATTTCGTCTATCACTTCACGTATACTAGTCATGCAAGATTATACAAGTTCCAGGGGATTCCCATAAAATTCAGGAAGCCTATACACGCTATTTCTCAAAATGAAATGGAGTTTTATTTATGGACGCTCTTTAACTGCTGTGCTTCCCAGCCTTTCATTCTATTCTGGGCGTGAAAGACTGCTTAATTTGCTCAGAGACCTCTTTTATTAGGCTTGAGGTTCTTTTACGTGCCGTAAATCTACGACACGGGACCGACAGCTTTACTTTCCTTCTGAAGGAAGCCATGATAAGGATTTTTACGCCCGAAAAAAATTCATCGTCCTCCGCCGGGTTTGAACCCGCGACCTTGAGATATAAGGTTAGCATGGTAGCCATTACAACACTGAGAGCAACCTTTATTCCTTAAGTATCTTCAATAATATGATATTTTAATACAATTGTTAGAGCCACATAGAAAATAGCACATTTTGATAAATCTACACCACATCCAGGAGACCTCGGGCAGACTAATTTCACAGTACTGACCTTGGCAAAATTGAGCCTTAGCAGATATCTAATTGAAAAAGATTAAAACTTGTGTAACTCCTGACCGACTCTCGTACAGGGTTACAAAAATATCCAGGTGATTTTTAGGGTGCTGAATCAAGACAAAATACTTAAACTCTATTATTTTCAGGAATGGTTAATCCTGACGAGACGGACCAAAGTTTTCATCGCTGCTATTATTACATGACAATAGTTGCAAGAATGAATTGTAATCATACGAACTAGATTCGATACCACAGCTTTGTTTGAGACCAACACTAAGTAAATATACATATATACACACACTTTAAACTAAAGACTCGATTCGAACTTCGTCTGGGCGGACTTCATTTCCAAAGCGAATATTTTTAGAGGAATGGGCATAACGGCAGCTGATACAAAGAATCGGATGCTTCCGGCATTTAATACTGACACAAATAACAAATACTCCGAGGTTCATGGGTCGGTACTGTGAAGGTCTCATTTCCGTTATTTCCAAAACTAAGAACGTTATATAACTTAAATAAGTTATACCTGCACAATTATATTATAATTTTTGAACCCCTCAGACGATTAAAAACACCAGCAATATACAACTTTCAGATTTCCAATTTTAATACACGAGATTTAACCATTACATAGAATTAAACGCACGCACGTGCACACACACACACACACACACACACACACACACACAGAAGAAAAGCGCATCCGATTCCGTTTCGATGTGAATATACAAGACCGCGCATATGACACGTGGTAGAGACATGTCTAGGCAAGTTTCAAAGCACTGTCGTCGCTAAATCGTAAACATGTTTTGAATACACATCCTGCGCTCTCCCTAGAGAGGCCACTGTGGTAAATTCCTGCTCGCCTGAGAGTTAAACTAATATTCACAGCTGAAGGACCTCAGCACAAATAATCTGGGTATCCACGTTTTCATAGCAAATATTTTGTTTACAAATATATGAGGGTTTCTATGGAACTATAAAACCACATTAAAATGATAGGATATCGCTACCTAACTGTTAATTTCACGTCTAACTGAGCTCTAGAAAATAACCATACACACTACACATGCTTGACGTTCTCAAAAACCTT
The DNA here is from genome assembly GCA_030762935.1 of Hymenopus coronatus. Lineage (NCBI taxonomy): Eukaryota > Metazoa > Arthropoda > Insecta > Mantodea > Hymenopodidae > Hymenopus > Hymenopus coronatus. The sequence goes on along the minus strand of CM060900.1, from coordinate 320,750,672 downwards.
TCAAGTTATATGGGGACTTCGTTAGAATTGAAAAGCTACATTAAAAACAGAATAACTCTCTCGAAATACACTTTTAATTTTGAGGTGTGGCGCATGAAACTAATACACCACATAGAGGGAGTTTTGAGAAACACAAGGAAATGTTTTGTTGCATATTTATGGACACAAATAAGAAATATAAAATTTATTTTTATTCAGTTGTCTTGTAAATATATTGACTTGAATTTTTGAAAATTATTACATTCTACGGTAATCATCTCAGGTTTTGAATTTATGAAACACCTAGTGCAAGAACCTGACAAACAACAGTTTTGAAAAATTTTTCAGTACCTGAGAACTCTGAGTCATCAGTAAGTGAACTAGAAGATAAGCGATCTTCACTTTCGCTTTCACAATCTTTTTAGGTTTTGAAGTTTCTTTTCGTCTTAATTTTATCGGAGTAGGTAACTTATCCCTTAGTCCGGCATAAAAACCTCTTGTGCTCTTCCAGTATGTATTCAAGTCCTGCAATTGTGCATTGGTAATAGGAAGTCTGTGTTTCTGTAGCAGTAAAAGATGAAAATTTTCAGGAACTTGTTCCTTTCTAGATATATTCTTCTTTGTCTCCACTGTGAATATACACTATTCATTACATTCCTGACAAGTTTTCGGCTAACACTATTCTTGCAGATTTTGGTATTTTAACTTGTTTTCCATGTTCTATTTTTTCATGAAAATATGTTTCCTCAGGTTTCCCATAGAAAATAAATCTTATATTTGCATTCTCATGGCCACGAAAAGTTGTTTTTTTTTTTTTTTTTTTTTTTTTTTTTTTTTTTTTTTTTTTTTTTCATTTTTCAGCACGCAGGTACCAAACATCTGGTGTATATATAACTGGCGACTTCTTATTTTTTCCGTAACGGCAAAGTCCCTATCACAAGATAGAAACGTATGTCCTGGTAATTTGTGAATACAACCAAGTATGACCTCAAGTGTTCCTCTCCCAGTAATATCCTCAGAACACATTTGCAAATACCCCTTACTAGTGGAATCATGAATTCCTAAATTAAAAGTAAATAGCTGCCTACAGTAAAAATACACACTTGTGAATATATGGGGAGTTGCTAAGCTCAGTTTTTGACATCAAACGTCAAAGTAAATAGATTTGTATTTTTCTGGGTATTTGCAAAATCAATCTTCACTTGTGTTTGTGCCTTTTCAGCTTTTCTGACATGGAGGTCTAGCTAAAATTTCATTTTAGCTTTTTCATCTTCTGCTTCATTACCGCTCTTGATGCTCATCTGAATTTTGTCTCATGTTTTATACGTATCAAGGTTTGGTGGTCCATAATATTAATTATATTCTGTTATAAAAATGTACAAAAATGTAAAACATGACACCGGTTCCACAGCTAACGAAGCACGTTTTTCCATACATAGTTGACGTAGCTTTTTCATGAAAGTTTCGGTCATTGATATTTGTGGCTTGTTATAGTGACTTCTGTACGTAAGGTAGTAGTTCTATGAAATTGCGAACAGCTGTTTACTTTGTTCTGGAATTTTGTTTTCTTCTTTGATTGTAAGCTTTTTTATCTTCTTCAGGTGATCCATGCTGCTTAAGAATATCTACAGTGCAATTAACTTTGGCAATTTTAATCCCTAGAAACCTTGTTAAAGCCTGTTTACAAATCTATTTACTACTTCCTTTCCCTAAAGCTTTATGTTCCCCTGAAATATCTCTCTTTTTATTTGGACTGGAAGAATACCCTCCTTTTTGATGGGCTAAAGTTAATACAGGATGACATAAACAGTTTTTGTGCAGTATATCTCGACAGGCTATACTATTTGGAACGGGTATCCTGTCTAGTACTTGAATTAATATTCATAGAATATTTTCTGTGACAATTACATAGTTTACTTTCAGTTGCTGCTGGAATCTTCTTCCTCCTGTAATCTATATAAATCTTACCTTCACATCATCATTTTTCGTACAGATTTGATACCCAAGACTTTGGATCATTTCCTGTCTTTGTGTTTGCACAAGTAAAAAATTGAATCAGTTCTTAGAAGGCTTACTCAGATTATTATAACTTACATTCATAGTATCTAAGTTATTATACTGCCATTAAAGTAAACACTTATTCCATAGTTGCTTAGCTTGTTTATTCCTGTTTTCGGTTTTCACTTTCTTGAATTTCATTTACAGCTATTTCAACAACCTCATTTGATAAGTTTCTGTCCTGGATATTGTTCTGAAAATATAGGAAATTGTGTTGAATAATATTTGTTATTGTAGCTTAGTGGGTAAAATCATAAAAGCTTTTGTTTTTATCTATGCGAATTATATTAATTAGGGTTGTGTTTGTAAAAAAAAAAAAAAAGTAGCTTATTAACTGAATATTTTTGGTTGTAAACATAATATGCTCATACAAATGTGAGTATTGCTGTAATCTCCCGATAAACACAGGTACTGTGTAGTGCACCTATTAGCCTCTAACATTTCAGGTTGCTTCTCAATAATTTTTGGCGCCTTTTCATAGTCTTCAGATGACAATGAAAACACACTCTCAGGTTCAGTCTCTGTATAAATAACAGTTGAGTTCAAAGAGGTAGACTCTTATGATGAGCACAACATGCTGCAGTTTCATTAATTGGTGTTAAGTTCATTCATTAGTGAATTTATAAATAAATTACCAAAAAATCGAAATGAATCACTTTTATGGTGCATATCTTACCTGTATCAGAGTTCAGAAACTTTAAAATCAAGTTTTTTGGAAACAGAAATGCGTTTGCTTTTGTCACCAGCCATTTCGTTAGCTATCAGGTTCATGCATGGAGCAATCTATAGTACTGAAACTGAATAAAAGAGATTTCCCACTTGTGGGAATAAAAATAAAACAGCTATGAAGGTAGCTATTTTTAGTTGGACAGTAGATGGCAGGTGAAGCATCTAACACAATTTCTTTTTTAAATGTGCGTTGTGAGGTTCATGCAACACACCACAGAGTCACAGCCGACTGAACTCTAGAAAATAACAATGCAGACAGCACACGCTTAACGTTCTCAAAAGTCTTTCAAGGTATATGAGGGCTTCTTTAGAATTATAAAGCTAACATTAAAAGTTTCAGAATATCTCTGCCTATATAAGTTGTTAATTTCACAGTAGACGAAACTCAAGAAAATAACTATACAGATATTCCCTTGCTTAGCGCTCGTAAAAGCTTTTAAGATATATAAGAGCTACTTTAGACCAATAAGAGGAAAATCATGTCAATGCATATGCTCTTTAACTGATTTTTTTTTTTTTTTTTTTTTTTTTTGTTGCCATTTTCAAACAAGAAATAACATGTTCTCCTAATACCCCCTGGCTATTTGTTCCTCAACTCTAGGAGTATGTAGCGATGGTAGGAGTATGTGGCTATAAATTAGCTGGAACACTTGCATGTAGAGGACCTCTGCAGAAATTAAAAGCAGTCCTCTCTTTAGATAAATATATTTATGATAGTGCGTTTGGTTCCTCGTATATTGCATTTAAAAGTCCTTCAAGTTAAAATGTCAGGTTTGAGGAGCTAGTATCCTTATAATGTGTGTTAAATACAATAATATCGAGACAGCACTGCTGAAGAATCGAAAACTAACGTAACATTTACATTTTATATGTAGAAATCACCAAACAAGAATTAACAAATAAAATGTTATACTAAACATTGCCCTAATGTAGATAGTTCAACTCTTTTATGACTCAGCATGCATTATTATATTCAACTCAAGAAGAGTAACAGTGTGTTTGGCCGAGGATTCATTTAATTGCATACTACTCTCTCTCCCCCCCTCTCTCTCTCTCTATCTCCCTCTCATACTTACATGCCGTGTAAAAGTTTGAAACTAGAAACAAAGCTGATTTTTCTGGCATGAAAATAAAATCTTAAGTTAAAATAAAACAACTATTTAAAATACATAAGCTTGGGCATGTTCTTATGCCTGTTACCTGATTAGAACTATGGTGATACCATGGTAATTTATAATTCGTAAACATTCTTAAATATTTATTATATCTAAATTATACATCGAGCAAGTATAGAAAAGAAACACTTTGCTTGTAGACTTTCTGACATGTTAAAAAAATAAACTGATAAACGAAATATGCTATTTTAACTTTCTGAACAATAGGAGACATCATTTTAGCCAATTATACGATTAATTATTTATCACTAATTCGAAATTAGCAGAAGAATTTTCATATTTTATGTATGTCTAAACTTTAACCTGTACCTCTCCTTACAACTCTCGTTATCCATAAAATTCTATGGTAAAAATATATTTGTCTGGCATTAATGTTTTAACTTAAAGAAGTAGTCCACTGTAATGTTAAGTTTGCTTAAATGGAAGTATTTTCAAATCGAGGTGTAATTTAACTTTATATCGTATTAATAGATCACAGGTATTTGGTCAGTTTGTGCAATTTTCTTGCACTTTTGAAGCTTATTTAGTAATTTTCCTGAATTTATATTGAGCAAATAAAACGGTTTATGCTATTTAAATGTTACACAGGATGCTTCACAACGATACCGAACCAAGATGTGGACGTTATTGCTCAGATCTTATGTGAAAGGAAAATGCAGTTTTCAACGCCAATAAAGGCATATCAACAAAACGCCCCATGGTAAGCGTGGATTAGTCAGTTACCCAGGAACGTAGCCAAAAGCCTAGCTCGTATTATCGGAGGTAACGCACGTAGGTTGCCGAGCACCATGTCTCGTGCTTCAGCAGTGTTTTGGTTAAAAATATGAACATGCTACACAATAATTAGCTAATTACCAAGGCATCGTATGTTACCTTTAACAACTTGTTTATTATTCCGACGTACAATGTCTTCATAACAGACATTAAATGAAAGAAAGTGACTGGAAAAATAACCTGAGATACATACGCGGCTGATATTATTTTAAGAGGAAATTTAACGCTGGTGATCTTAAGGATGGCGGTAGTAATCGATAAACACAACGGAGGCAAGAATACTATCAAAATACTACCAAAGTATTGCAGATTTATACCAAAACAAATTCTTTTGCACTGAGAAAAGATATTTTTTTTACTATCTTTAACTCGTAATGCTAAATGAAATATCTGAACAGTGAACAGTACATTTTTGTTGACATTTACAAAAAGACATTGAGAGTTTGCTTTTATGATAGTTCCAAAATGATTAGTGAAAAGTACAAGACACTCGTAGCTAGGGTAAAGTACGTATGTTGCATTTAAGAGCAACCTCAAACATGGCCGGGTCATGCGTTGCCCTTTGAGTATGAATGAATGAATAAGTGTATTTATTCACATAACAATATTATACATAGAATTTTAACAATCGCACGGGTCCAAAGACCGTACGTGCTTATAATTTCTAAATAAACTCATTATTTGTCTTATAATAATCTGTGTGTTTTTAAAGCAGCTATATCCATGAATAAATTAATCAATATCTGTCTGTCCATTAATTTTTATTAAGTAAATATACATCTAAGGTCACTTTCGTAACTATTATGTCATTTTGTTAGATTTTATAAACATTTTGTGGGTATTTTTCAAACATTAAAATCCGCGCCCTGGTTATTAATTAAAGCTTATTCTAGGCTATGCATTTTTATTTACTCTATGAGGACATGAAGTCGAACTGTAATAGCTCAGAAAGTGAAACGTATGACCAACAGCGATAAGGCAGAATTTGTTTAGATGAAAGCCCTATAACGTAATTAACTAATTAAAATTCTGAACTTAATTAATTGCGGACCTTTCCTTTAAGTTATGCAAGAAAGCAAGTTTAACAAGTTTGTTTTAACATTCGGCATAGCTTCCTTTATCACTTAATGTGTCCATTACCTTTATAAACATGCCAGGGAATAACAAGCGCAAACTACTGTGTAGACACGCCAGTGGACGACTGGATTCCTAAAGATGTAGACGTCTTAAGACAGGTAAATACGGGGATAAGAAACGAAATTTCAAGAAGTCGGGAGAGAAGATCATAGACCGCAGGTGTGCGAAGAAGGAAGGAAATATCAGCAAGCGTGTGTATAGATGGATGGAACGGAGCGTTTTGATCGTGGGAGTATTGCTGACCTACTGTGCCAAGCAGGTGACGTCACTACCATCAGCTACTAGTTGTGGTAATATGAATCATTGTTAAAAGGTGATTTACTGACATGGAAAGAATCGTGAAGCCCAGCGGCAAGTCGCACACAGTAAAGGGCAACATGACTTTCCTCAGCTTATTACAGTACTTCTAGGTCAGTGTATTCTTCTACGGTAGTTCCTTATCGCTACAACTTCATTCAGTGCAATACTGCAGTTTCGTGTCAAATGGCGTATACTTTTATTAGAGTATACCTTTGTTTCAACACCATTTTTAAAACGTTTCCAATAATGAGTTGCTTTTCTCTATTTACGACGTATTTATTAACACAACAGTTCAAAAATCTTGTAACTGAAATGTATCTTAATTTTTCAATGACAGTTTAATAAATGCTTCTAAGTTTGTGATTTTTGCCTTTATACTCAACAATGGTAAATGATTGTTATAAAACATGGAATATCACTTATCTTTGTCCCACTTCGAGTACATGTAATAGAATTTTACTTACTATCCCAAAGTTTGGTATTTTCTGAGGCACAAAGTCAATACAATGGAAGACTTTCATCTATAATGTTTAGTGATATTTGTTAAATAACAATTTGTAATAATACTAACAAGTTTTCATACATATTTACAGAAGTTCCACAGGATAAAGAGCCAATTTTCTCCCTCCAATTATATGTATGCAATTACTGCTAAAAACAGATCGGTTCCGACCGCATAGCTAGCATGTGTACCGTCATACCTTTACTTTTGTTTTACTCTTTATTAACACCCCGGAGAACCGAGCGAAGGGGCTCGCGGAAACCTGTGCGAATGGCATTCATGTCTGACGGGTTCTTTGGGGATTTCCCTTGGTCACCAGCAAATATTGGAAAGGTTCATTACGTCCCCCGAATTTTCCTGACCTACATTTCCTGTTTCCATCACTTCCTTGTAATATGTTTCCAGTTTGAAGGACCAGCAGATGGTAGCTGAGTTGGCTTGCTCACACCTTCGGGTTTTTCTGGGCTAGGGCCTCTTTGAGGAACCCTCGGAGACTCGGCGCTCGTGGTTTGGGTCAGGGCGGAATCGGGGCATTCATTCCGGAAACGTTAAGGATCATGCTTTTGCCGTCGTCATCCGGATCTAGTCGCGCTTCGGATTTCCTCCCTCATTACACCATCCCTAGGGTCACGTACGTCACAAAGGGCCCCAATTGGATACGCGCGGTGCTGTGACCCAGTGAATCATGAGCGACTCTGATCCTAACACTCCGAAGAAAAGCGTTTTGTTAGTGATTTTCATATCTTCACATGATACTGTGTTGCACTCGCAGAGGGAAGGGACGAGACAGCTACAGACAGAGAGAGAAAGAGAGAGAGAGAGTGGGAGAGAGAGAATTGGGGAGGAGAGATAAATAGGAGAACGAAAAAACTCAAGGGTAAACAGATTAATGCGATCGGAGCTTTGGAGTCTAACACGTGTCATAAAAGTGTAGACTAACCTTTTCTGATTCTGCTTCCCGTTTTGGGCTAATCATCAGCTATGCGCCTATTCAGGCCAAAATCGAATTTCAAAATGTTTTATGTGATGTATGTACGGATATACGTAGTATGCATGTACGTTTAACTAAGTTTCGTCAAAAAAAATTACATAAGTGGTTTATGAGGAAATTTTATCACAGGCTTTGTTGTTCATACAATTCGAATACAATGGATATTTTAGCATTAATAGATAATTTTCCTGAGAATTATTCGCGTACATAAACCAGTCAGGCAGATTATACTTCTGCATTGTTTATTGTGGTTCTGTGCTCACCACAAGAAACACTGGGTGTATTTTTGTTACCACAGTTTACAAGTTATATGTAGTAATTTGGTATAATTTAATAGCTCACTTAAGAATTTAGGGTTTTGTAACTCTCAGGAAAACGAATTATGTTACCAGTTATCCAAACTTCACATGACAAATCTACTCTGCTGAGTAAAAGGGATAAAGAGAGGAAGAGAAACAAAAAGGGTGAAGAGGGAGAGAGTAAGGTGACCTGAGAGGGAGAAAAATAGGACCAAGAGAGAAAGAGGAAGCTAGAGACAGTGAGAGATTCGTAAAGGATGGAGAGAGAAAGTCATGTACAGTATGAACGCAACAATGTGGCTGTTCTGCCACTCTTATTAAATTATATGTGGAAAACTACTGGTTCATACTAAGTAGTTAATTTTCGCTAAACATGGGGTGGAGTGGGGAGAAAAGGAAAACCGGTCATCATGAAATACTCATGATGTTTTGACATATAGAAGTAGAAGGTGAAAAACTATGGTGGAAATCGAAAGGTTGTCGAAACCTTGTTTTAGGATAATCGTGGACACCTTTTACTATTCACAAGGGGTCATTGTCACTATGATGTTACTAATCAATCTGGAATATGTAGTGAAGGCATTGGCCCAAGTTTGAAAATAAAAATATTATTTAAAAGACTGAATGATTCACCAATAATATTAAGTTCTTGTGTACATTTGTGTTTTAAAAGTATTAAAACAGAGGACTTACAAAAATGAGCAACTTTTATCTCTTCATTTCTTATCTTTTCTTGGAGGCACCGCTCACTGGGAAAAAATTAAACATATTTACATCTGATATTATCCTCCCTAAATGAGCTCTTTTTTGTAAGTTATATATAGTGCGACCTTGCGCGCATATATGTGTAGCTCTAGTACCAACAAAGTTCGTTTAGCCTTATGCATAATAATGAGTGAATACTCAAAACTCCTGTTTCTAGAGTGGGCAATTTATTCGGTATGCAAAGTATAAGTGTGCACTCTGAACTTACTCCATTTGAGAGTGCCTGCTCCTTCCGTGAGTAGTCCCTTGCATTTTCGTATACATAATCCGAATTACGCATTCCCACGACACTGCCAAATCTCAATAATATAAGTCACCTCATTAGCAGATTTAATCTGTAGAGAGTGGATGTTCTTAGCGTCACGGCTGAATTTATTACGGTTTCTCGCCCAAGAAAAGTGAACTAGATACGTAGAGTGTCACCAGAAGTGGGCTTTAGCAAACCCTAGAGGTTCAATAGGCCCAGTGTCGAGTGGATGAACAATCATTGGCTAGATGGAAACCAAGAAACTAGAGATGTGGATTAAAACGTGAAAAGAAAATGAGGGCATTTTTACATTATATAGGGACTCCGGGATTTCAAAGTGATGTACGATAGGGCATTGGTATACACCAATCAACAGTGTCAAGAACTTTCAAGTGTCTCAATTTTTTTTTAGATAAATACCATATATGGATCAAAGTTTCCATTCAGAAATGAAGACTTACAGCAAGCGAAGAATAAGTGGCAAGAAAAATGCTCACTTAGTTTAGTTAAAGGAACCATATCCCCATACCGAAACCAGTTATACATGGTGACGAATATATAAACAGGAAAACCTTGGAAGCATTA